>JAUZNJ010030184.1:0-14928 GCA_034780135.1 Jordanella pulchra
TCAGAGGCTTTAGGTTGCTAACCAAACGTAGTCAACACTGCGGCGTAGAAGCAAGGTCTGACTGCTGCTTATGTAGGGCGGTCTCCTGATGAGCTGATGATCCCCAGGTGCATTGAGGCTCCAGCCCAGGAGACCCACGGCGCGCTCTGCTGGAGAAAAGGTGGCAGACAAACTCCGGATCCCAACATTCAGACAATCGTTGTGATTGGTCGATGAGCTAGATGAACCGATTCCTGTTATGAAAATTGACCATTTGCTCTTCTCCTCAGAATATCAAACTACACTCCCAAGGTGGGAGAGAAGGACACCCACAGAGCGATCCGACAAGCCTTCAATGTGTGGCAGGCTGTCACCCCGCTCTCCTTCCAGGTCAGATGTTCTCTCATCTTCTCCTGGTCTGCCTCATTTTATCTAAATCACACTTGGACATGTAGAGATCTTTTTTAGAGAATGAATTATCTAGAAAAAGTATCGTTCAGGATTTTCCCAGTTGTTTGATTTCACTGCCTCCTGCATTCCTGAAGGACCCAACCAGTGCTGCAGTTACAGTTTAAATTTCCTTCCCTCTAATTTACTTAGGAGGTCCCAAACTCAGATGTGGAGAATGACGGGAAAGACGCCGACATCATCATCTTCTTCGCCTCTGGTTTCCATGGTGACAGCTCTCCATTTGATGGGGAGGGAGGCTTCCTGGCCCATGCCTACTTCCCAGGTGCTGGCATTGGAGGAGACACCCACTTTGACTCTGATGAGCCGTGGACGCTAGGAAATGCCAACCATGATGGTGAGGAGAGTTAAAACCCAGGAAGCCGCTGTTGACCAGAGCTATCAGCTTAGTTCAGTTTCTCCTGTCTCAGTTTGATGAATGGCTGCAGCAGGTCGCCTCTGCTTGAATAACTAACGGGTCTATACAGAGACAGAGAAGCAGAGAGAATGATCTGTTTTTTAGAGATTAGCCCTAAAGAGAATGAGCATAGCTGATAAACTGTCTGACTGCAGCCAGTATGAAGAGATTTCTGCTCTTCAAAACAGACCAGGAGCTGTTTCACCAGTCTTATGTCTATAATCAGATTTAATTGAATGTTCCTTTATCATGCTCTGATTGATTTAACTCTGACTACCTGCAGGGTGTTTATTGCATGCAGTGGCATTCAGTGGTTTCTATCTATTTATTAGGGTGGTAAATGTCAAATATCTTGTACTCGTCGTCTCCCGCTTCATACAGAACTGGGTCGTGGGACAGCAGTCTCAGCAGAGACTCCCAGACTTCTCTCTCCCCAGACACTTCCTCCAGCTCTTCTGGGGGGAGCCTGGGGGGCTCCCAGGTCAACCTAGAGACATAGTCCCTCCAGCGTGTCCTGGGTCATCCCCTGGGCTTCCCCCTGGTGTGCCTCCCGAACACCTCCCGAGGGAGGCTTCCAGGGTGCATCCGAAAAACCTGTTTGAGCCACCTCAGCCGACTCCTCTCATTCTCCAGGAGAAGCAGCTGTACTCTGAACATCTCCCAAATGACCAAGCTCTAAGTGAATGCCCAGGAATGTCTTCCCCAGGTCCACAAAGCACATGTGGACTGGTTGTGCAAAGTCCCATGAAACCTCTAGCACCTTGCAGAAGGTGTAGAGCTGATCCACTGTTCCATGGCCTGGAGAAAAACCACACCGCTCCTCCTGAAGCTGAGGTTTGACCATCAGTCTAACTCTCCTCTCCAGCGTCCCGGCATAAGCCCTACCAGGGAGGCTGAGAAGTGCGATTCCCCTGTAGTTAGAACACACTTTTTGGTCCCCTTAAATGCCAAACATTTGTCTTTAACCATTGACAGGCTTAAATATGGACCCCCACCAAAATTTAGTTAAATGCATCTCAGCAAGTTTTAATTCTGCCACAAACATTTTGGTGTCCTTAGCAGGGGGGATTTACTCAAACTGGCTGTTTTTTGCCAAAGATCCAACTCATTGGGATCAATCTTCACCTGATTTATCAAACCATTAAGCAGTTTGGTTATGTCAATTAATACCAGGCAACATTAGCAATCATAGTAAAATTACACAAATAATGGGACACTATTTTTCAGGATATTAAAAAAGCCTATAATGGCTGAGAAGATCTGACATAATCAACAACAATGTTTAACCAATGTTTAAACACATGGGCTGGCGCCATTAGAAGTCCTGTTTTCTCGCAGGGAGTTCAAGGTTTAAATCCAGGCCTGGGGTCTTGCTACATTGGGTTTTGCATTTTCTCCCTTTGCATGTGTAGTTCTCTCTAAATAATCCTCCAACCAACCACAGGAATCTTATGTTAATGTTGTTCCTACAGTAGATGTGACTCTCTGTGTACATGGTTGTGTCTATGGTTTGCCCTGGAATGGACTGGTGACCTTCTTAGTGTACCTTGCCTTATACTGCTGGCGATAGGCACTAAATTCCCCTATTGATTTGATCGAGTGAGTGATGGATGGACAGACGGATTGTCAAACATCTCTACTTTGGTTTCATCTTTCCCAGAAGCTTTGTTCTTCATCCAGAAGCAGCTTTGGTAGCCTAAAGCCAGGTTTATGTTTGACGCATCCTTGAGGACAACATGGGCAAATTACATCATTTTCGTACTTTACACATTTGATGTCAGGAGGACATAGATATAAAGAGCATGGATTTCTCTAATTACAGCTCTGATCCAGTTCTGGCTCACTATTCTCAAAAACAGTCATAATGTGTAAAAGTTTGTGTTTTCTGATGTACTTAGGTTTCTGTAACCGTAAGAACGCTTTTTTTTATGTTACCTCTTCTTAATATCTTCTTTTGAACATTTTTAAATAGGTTCAATATTTAAATGCATGAGTGGTAAACAACAGTATTGGAGTTTTAGTTTTCAAAAATATCTTCAACCTGCAAAGCTTTCTCTCTCACATACACACCTGAACACACTACCAGGTAGATTTTTTAATTGAAAGATTAGCGAGCAGATAGCAAAGCGTCAGCCGGATTCATAGTATTAGCTTTAGAAGGACGGCATGAGGACAAACAGGACACATTTTCCCTTCAGATTAAAACTTCATGTTCTCACCCGAGACTGATGACGTTCTCTTATTAACCTGCCGACACCTGCGGGACACAACTAAAGGCAAAGCAGCCCATGGGAGCTTCAAAACAAACAGCACAGGCCACAGAAACAAATCCTCTACAGTAGTTCCTGTTCCGGCCACTCTCATCATAGAGGAGGATTTAAATGTTCCTTCATTAGCTGGGCCTCCCCTCCTGATGTTGAGACAGGAGATGAGAACTGACATGATGTGTTTGTGTGAAAGATGTTCCTCAGATTAATGATTTTAACCTGGAGATAAGGAATATTAGGCTTGATCCGAACAACTCAGTGAGTCCAACCAAATGGACCCTGTAGACTCCACAGACATCGTCTTTATTACATGGGGCTGATGAATGCAGGGAACAACATGAAAGAGGAGTGTTATCAAAACTGTAAGGTTACGATGAAAGTGGACTGGCACCGATAGATACTCAGAACACACGCGGGGGACATCTGATGCTCCAACATGATTTTTATCTTCCTGCAAAGAGGAAGAAGGAGGGAGGGAGAGGGATGAGAAGAGATGCAGTCAGAGTTAAAGGAAATCTGATAACATTCCCATTACTGAGAAAAAGCTGCAGAAAAATCAAACTAATATGGATTGATTCATGTCTGCAAAAAACAGGCCACAAGCAACCTAACCTCTAAGTCTCAGTTCTCAATATATTTCAGTCAAGAGAAAAAAATAAAGAAAAACTATTACATAAAGGTTTATATAAGATATCTATGTAGAACAAACTGCACAGGAGCAAGTAGGAAATCAGCAGCTGATTTTATTTATGTTTTTAAAGTGTTTTAGGTGTTTTTGGTGTGGCCAGTTAAAGGATTAATAGTTTTTTTGTTTGTTTTTTGTTTTTTTTTTATAAAAACCACCTGATTGGATAGTTATTGACTTTGTAGCATTCTCTCCTCCCAGAGGAGAATGTAGTTCAGCGGACATTTGTTTGCACTGTGTTGTTGACTCTTCAATAATCCCTCACGCCAAGCATGCATGGAGTGACAGTGGTGAGGAAAAATTCTCTTCAACAGGAAGAAACCTCCACTAGAACCAAGCTCAGCTTGAGCAGCCATCTGCCAAGGTCGGCTGGGGTTTCAAAAATACTGAATCAGACACAAAAGAAAGATAGAAACCGTGATATATAGATACAGTATTTTCTATGTTAGAAAAGGCAAACTAACTCCACAGGTGGCTCTATCAGTCAAGCAGATGAGCTCTGGGGCAGTTTTCATGCAAAAAGGGATGAAAAAGAGCGCAATCAGAGTAGAAGCTAATCCCATAGCTATGTCTATGAGAAAAACAGGACCATCCATCCGTTGGTCCATTCGTCTGTCCGTCTTTTCATCCAATGGCAGCAGCCCAGCTGATGGCAGCAGTTTAGCCAACATTTTTCTCCAGGATTGTCTCAACGCCTATCAGAACCAGGCCATTATGCTATTATGATGAGAAAAAATGAGCTATTATGATGAGAAAAAAAACAGATAGAACATAAAGTTAGGGTTTGGAGCCGGGCCTTCACTTTAAAATGTCTGCAAAAGCCCTTAGAAAACAGGCGGTGATGATGTGTCCAAATGCCTGAAAATGATTCAAGACAAAAGAGGACAGAGAAAAGTTAGAAGTGGAGCTGGAGTAGCAGAAGGAAACAGTCGGTACCTTTACATCAATGGCTCTAATCTTCACACACATCGGCTGCTATAAAGAAGCAAAGATAATTAGGTTGTGTAATTAGGTTCAGGCAGAGTCAAACCAATTACAGCGGCCATGAAATGTTTAATCTCAGCTTCACCATCAGACTGTTGGAAGTTATTAAGTATCTGACAGCAGCTCAGAGTCCAGATTGTCTAATCCCCCATAGGTTCAGAGGGCCTCAACTCTCCTTTTGTGTCGGGTCAGTTAAAGAAGCACCAGAAGTATAGAGGTGGTTAATTTAGCTGGAAATTACAAGATTTCTTCATCAGATAAAAAGCACCACATTTTCAAATGCTAAAAACGTATTTTACTGATCTGAGTGAAGCCTTTAGGGGTAGCAGGATGAGCAGGAGGGGGGTTACTTAAATAAAAGGGATCTTCTTTCAGTCATTCTTTTAAATTTTAGGAAATTTGGAAAAGTTCTGGGTATTTTTTTTTAGTTAAAGCAGTAAATCACATTTTAGAGGAGGGGTTTTTTTGTCTCTGAAATCACGATGGCAGCAGGATTTTTATCTGCAAAGCTGAATAAAAAAAAAATATGGACAAAGTCCTCTGGACAGATGAAATGTTTTATCATGCAGTAAAGCAAACTGTTGGAGAAAATTAAACATCATAGAGGAAATATGATGATGGGAACTTGATTGCTGCCAGCAGAATCTAAGCGCTCCTGAGTGGACCATCCATCGTCTTTATTATAATAATAATTATTATTAGCTTTAAAACTGTTGTTGATATCATTAATTGAAGTTTAGCCCAAAAGCAGAAATTGTGATAATTGTTCTCCTGTGAATTGCTGCTCTGGTTGGAGGATTTCTACCTCAGATCTAAAGATGTTTCTGTTCTTCAGATCCAACATGTTTGCCTTTCATGAGCACATTTCTCCCCAACTCTGAATAATTTATTCTCTCACAGATTATATATTTAAAGACTAAGAGTGTGTGAGTCTAATGTTACTTTGAAGAAGTGGACGATGAGATCAGACATTACTATAAATTCAGCAGCGTCTCCGACCAACTTCAGCTCAGCGGATCTGAGGGTTTGGGTTGTTTCTGTTGAGTTCCAGCTGAGACGACAAAATTATCCTTTATTTGCCATTGCTTCTATTTCTGTCCAGGTAATGATCTGTTCCTGGTGGCGGTCCATGAGTTGGGTCACGCCTTGGGGTTGGAGCACTCAAACGATCCCAGTGCCATCATGGCGCCTTTCTACCAGTACATGGACACGCATAACTTCAAGCTGCCTCTGGATGACCTGCAGGGCATACAGAAAATCTACGGTGAGGACTTTAAAAAAATAGGAAATAACAAAAACAAATGTTTTACTGACAGAATAAAGCTGCAAGGTTAGAAGAATAGAGGCTGAATCTGGATGAACTCTTTGAGGTGTCAGTGAAGTGCCTGAGCACAACATTTCACTCTAAATCTAAAAGCAAAAACTTGCAAAAGTAAAAACAGCAAACTGTTTATATGAATTATTAATGCTGAGTCCCAAAGAGGCGCTGAATAATGAAGAATATTCAACGTCCAGTAGCCTGACTGTTTGAAGAATGAAAACGGATCAGAACCAGTAGCTTCTGCCTGGAAAGAGGAAAATTACTGAGAATAAAAACGTGCAGCTTTTCCTCTGAGTTTTCACCAGAGTCTTTGTAGTACAGACACTAAAATGGGCTCCATCTCCATCGGCGCAGGCTTCAATGGAAATGTGGTGGAACAATTACCTGTGATGCAGAGACACAAGAGAAGAAAGAGAAAGCATCTGCAGGGTCAGAGATAAGCTGCACATTTCCAGCCACATCATCTGCTACGCTCACTGAGCTCCAGGATTCACAGTTGGTTTACCCTTCCACTGCTTTCACTTAAACCATGAAAGCTGGAAGACCCCCCCCCACCCCCCCCCCCCCAACCTGAGAATCAGCTCAAAGGCAGTGATGCATAGCTGACATTTCATTGCAGGGAGATATTGACAGGAAACATTAGATCAACGTGGCCCTGAGCGGTCTGTGGAGACACCTGAGCAGGTTCATCAGGTTGCTCTAAAAGGTGGAACAGCCACCAAACACTGGCACTAACAGCTTTATTTCCCAGTGAAGCTGAGGAAGTCAGGGAGCCGCTTGTCTGTTATTTCCCTTAGTAGATCAAAGAGTCATTCTACATCATCTATGAAATAACAGACATAAAGATGTTTCTGAATGGCTCAATCACATGCAGCGGATAAGACTGCATAGAAAAATTTCAGTAAGCAAACTAAAGGATGCACAATTACAGAATGACAGGAAATACAAAGCAGGCAGGCAGTCCACATGGCAATCCTCAGTCTTTGCTTCTCTTTCCACAGGGATCCCCACCCCCATGCTGGAACCCACCCGGCCGTTACCCACGCTTCCTTCTCGACGGACCCACTCCACCTCAGAATGCAATAACGACCGGCACTCCCGCCCAGGTGGTCCACCCGGAGAGAGACCAGCTCTCCCTGGGAATGGAAAACCTAACATCTGCGATGGAAACTTCAACACTGTGGCCTTCTTCAGGAAGGAGCTGTTTGTCTTCAAGGTGAGCCGAGACCAGACACGATGCAGGAAGGTCCCTGTCCCCCAATCCAGGTAAAACTGTCCTTGGTTTAAGCTCAGAGAGTTGCAAAAGTGCTGCTCTGTGTAATTACCGAGTATTGAGGTCCAGATGAGTCACACAGTCCTGTTGTGCTTTAAAGAAACAGATAAAGGTTAATTAGACGGAAAGAAGGAAGGATGGAGGATTTTGCTGCTTCCTGGAGAATGTGGACGCTGACATTTCCACTAATGACATATGACTCATCCGCAAGGTGCTGCTTGGTATGGTAGTGGGTGGCACTGTTGCTTTGGAGGAAGGCGGTTCTAGGTTCTAATCCCATCCCAAGGTGTCTCTGTCTACATCTGGGTTCTCCCTGATTACTATGGAATCCCTAAACATGATTATTAGTTCATTTTTCTCTAAATGTTTGATCGGGCAGCTGAGTGTTGCTATGGACCTGTCCTACTTCTAACCCTCACTACTGAAGGCAGGTTCTGAAAGATCCGTGAGGACATTTCAGACATAAGATAAACTTCTACATCAGATGAACAGGTACCAAACTTACATGTTTAGTAAAGAGAAACGAAAAAAAATACCTAAGAGATGAATCATCCTTTAGTTGCCCTTCTTCTGGTCAAAGAAATGTCTGAGACCTTCAGAGAGCTGACTGGATAACAGGGAGAAAAACATAAAGAACTCTGGGACTTTAAATCTACTAGTTTGATCATACACTTAGTTTTCCTGCTGGCGATTCCTGCAGCCAGAAGAACCAGTGATAGAACCGTGTCAGTTCATGTGCAGCAGCTTCACTTATCTGTGATGTTTACATGCAGTAAATCTTCTGTTCTTTACCAATGACAGGTGCTGCAGATGATCTGCACAAACGCAAAACCACAGCTAACTGCTGATGTAGCTAAAGTTAAATGACCCACTTTTCATTTTCACTTTGTTTGAAACATTAATGAGATCCTCCAACATCACAGCAGCAGACTGTCCCACAACATGAGCAAGGCAGCGGCTGACTTGCATCATAACTACATTTAAAAAATATTTAGACTAATTGATATTATTTGTTTTTAAATATTATCAGGAGGCAAGGCAAGTTTATTTATGTAGCAGAATTCACAACAAAGACAATTTAAAGTGCTTTACATTAATTAACAACAAAATAAAAAGATTATATAAGCAGAATAAAAGCAAGAAAAGATAAAGACATAATAAAAGCAAGTAGTGAAACAGGTAAACAGCTGGACCACTGGAGAAATCTGTGGCATCATCTTAACTTTCATTGTAACTATCAGACACAATTAGACCTAAACAGGTGGAGTTTCTTCAGAAGAGCAGCTTCACAGCTGGTGTTAACGTCTTGGAGATTTTTTTTTGTTTAATAATGCTGCATTTTTTTTACCAAACAAACGTGAACTGAGCTCAGCTCCTTTTCAAAGTTTTAGGTGCTCTTCTGTTTGAGAGTTAATAGTGGCTGAAAACCAAGAAAATTCAGCTGCTTTATGCAGAAAATGGTTCTGGAAATACCTCCATGAGAAACAAAGCAGAGTGAATGAAACATCACAGACACAAGGGACATATTCTAAAATTCAGAACTTAAAGATTATGCTGAATTGTTTCTGTGTTCCTGGTTCTGATCCAGTGACAGTGACACAAGGGGAAAGAAGCTTCATGTTAATCTGTTCTGTATCATCTGTTTTTTCTTTCTAAATGTGCCAGAGGAAAATATTGCCGAACTAACAGTACAGAAATTGCCTTTTTGGCAAAAATCATGTAAGATTTTTTTTTTTTCAGCTGAGGAGATAAAAAAAGAACCAAGATTTTATCAAGGAATGTCTCCTAAGTAAATTAACTCTAAAGATGGTTTTGAAGCTCTACATCTCACTGCCATAAAAACTGGTAAAGAGGATATTACTCTACAGTACATTTAGGGTTGCCTCTATAACAAAAGTCAATTTCTTAGAGGAAACAAAAGAGTAGTTTAAAGTTTAGGGTTAATTGTTCTCCAACTGGGTCCAGATTTTTGTTATAAGTCGAAATCTGGTAAAACTGCGAAAATAGGCCCCCCGACAAATCTTACCAACTTCATAAATACTGTTTTCCAACTAAGCTATTCGCTGGACTATTTCTTTTTCAACTATATTATTGTAAATTTATCTCATGACACTTTCTTCCAAATCTTTCAAAGGATAATTTATTCACACATTTAAAAAACAACTTAAGCTTTCAGAAGTCGACATACTGTAGCTTAAAAAGCCCAAATCTGATTCTAAAATTTTTAAATTATGTTAAGTACTGTTTCTAATTTACTTGAACATATTTGCAGAAATAATAGATTTACAATGCTTTTGGTAAACAATTTTCTATGCTTTTTATGTGATCCAGAAGGTCTTTTACAATTTGTATTGTTTTCTGGTGTAATGGCTGGAAAAGACTGAAATACACTTAATTTTATTACTAAATACAGTGAGTTTGAATATACAGTCAGCATTAATCTACAACATGATGAATAAAGTAAAGCTGTAAATAAATATTGATGCAACAGTGGAAACAATTCCTGATTGGGAATTCCAGAAAATACATCATGCCCACATTTATAGCAGCAGATACAAGTTATTTTTTCTCAAAGTCCAGAACTTCAATTTGAGCGGCAGAGAGAAATAGAACGTCCATTTGGATGTCTCTGATCTTTAAAGTGAATTTTAGAAAAGGTCAGACTGATCTAACTCTGCCTGTCTTCAGGATCAGCCGTCACTCAGAATGTTTATCATTTCTGGCTGCTCATCCGTCCACATCTGTACACATCTGTCAGTCTCTCTGCTGCATAGTAACTCACCTTTTCTTCTGTTTGTCTGACTTTATTTCTCTTAGGCTGTCTGCCAGTGACACAAAGAGGCAGATTTATACATCAAAATGATTTGTTCAGGCCTGGATATTATTTTCGGTTGCAATTAAAATTTTGTACTAGATCTTGTCTTAGCAAAGTTCATAACATATTTGATCATCACTGGCTCCTAAATAATGTAAAGTTATCTTCATCCTTAGATGATCAACTTCAGAGGTGGTAAATAAAAGGAGGTTAATAAAATAAAATTTGCCGGAATCGCTCTCAGGCCAAACAATAGTTTTTCTCCATAAACTAAGTGAACTTCTCCCAGGCCCAAGTTTTTGCCTCTGCAACTACCCAGTCAACAATAGACGTGACATTTAATGAGGGTTTTTGGTTGTTGTACCAAAGGTTTTAGTCTGCACACATGGATGTAGGATGTCACAGCGTCGATTAGATCATCAACATTTGTGGCTGCGGTCTCAAAAGCACTCCAGTCAAGCAGCTGTAACTCCAACTTTGATTCATTGGTCCATTTTTTTCATGTTCTTAACAACAGGTTTAGCAGGTTTCTATCTGTATGTCTGAAGTTGAACAAGACAGTAATCAGAGAGACCTAAGGCTGCACTCGTTATGTGTCCTCTGATGTAGTGCTGCAGTGGTTCATTGTGTTAGTGTGATAGTAGGACAGTTATTATGCAACTTGTTTGTAAGTTTGTGGCTGAAGTTTGATTTGTTAAAATACCAATAAACAGGGAATTAAGATATTTCCAAGGGGCGACGGTGTCGCTGAAGTTTGTCCTGCAACCAGAGGGTTTCGCTTTTTAACCCGAGCTCCGTCCATTTCAGTCGTCCTTAGGCAAACACTTTTATTGTATTTTTCTACTGATGGTGGTCAGATGGTCTTTGTATGACAGGCTTCAGTTACGATTTACCTCTTTTTTCACCGAGTTTCCCTTCGGGGATTAATAAAGTCTAATTGAAATGGATTGAGTTGAATTGAACTGATTTGAATTATCTCCAAGTTGGTTATCTAGTCTAGAAACTCCTCACGAACAGATGGAATATAAACAACAATCATGACACACATGGACCAACTCTCATGGTGAATGAATTGTTTGCAGTTAATGAAAGCTGTCTCGAAGTGAGGACTACACGATTTCTTCAACACTTTGACATCAATACAACAACCATCATCTATGTAGAGGCAGAGTCTCAGTTTATTTTTTTTCCTCTAAGCTTCATAATTCAGCCCACCCAACTCTGGGATCGTTACAGACTTGACCAGAAGTGGTGGAATATTCTGAGCGATTAAAAGTCTTATCTATGAGAGTTCTTCATTTGTAAATGTTTCTAGAGGGGGATGACTGGAAACAGTGAGAAAAACAAAAAAACACAAACAACGCCTTGGTAGGTAATCCTGGGAAGCCATCTTCCACTGCTTCATCATTATGTTAGCATGGCCGATGACAGAGAACTACAGATGGCTATGTCCAGCATCCCCACTTTAGACAAACGAATTAGTTGGAACCCTTTTCCTTACCCAAAGGCACAGGAATGTGACACTCTCAGGCAAAAGGCTTCAGGCAAAGTCACCACAGCCCCCCACTTCTCCACAAGGGCCATACCAGAGTAGAACAGAGTCCAGCCTTGTTCAATTAACTGGGTTCCAGAGCCCAGATTGTGCATTGAGGTAATCCCAAATATTTCTAAGCAGTTGGTTTGAAATAGTAGGATATATAGTATAAGACTAAACTTCCTGGACAAGCTCGAAGTTCCTTACCTCCTAAAGAGTTGAAAGTTCACACATCCAGAGCCAACTTAAGTGTCCAGGAATCCGATCATCTCTGCCTTTTTAGACAGATCCCCCACAGGTTCTGTAAGTGGTTGCCCCAATGGAGAACCGGCTTGCATCATTCATTTAGGCTTGGTCCAGCTGAGTCTGGGGGAGTAACCTATAGCCACCAGGCACCCACAGACACACCCCAACCATGGACCTGCCTCCAGGATTTGGGCCTTGTTCTGTCATACTGGCTAATATCCTTAGCCTTGATGTTTTCATCATTATGAAGGCCTTTGAACTGCTGTTTTTATGACCCATCACCTGCCTTCTTGCCACCACTAGGGGCATTTTAGTCCTGGACAACATAGCCTCTGGGATTACCCAAGCAGTATACCCCTCCACCAAATTAAGGTGGCAGTTCAAGCCCATCTGTAATTATTATTATTTACTAATTATTTATAAATACTGAGTGAGATGCTTTCCTTTTTCTCCGGGATTATTTGTGAACTGTTCTATTTTACAAACCTTGTTGATGAAGCTGTAAAGGTTCAAACATTACTAAAACCATAATAACACTGATGTTTCTATTCATTGCATTTCAGGACCGGTGGTTGTGGCGTCTGAGGAACAACAAAGTCCTGGAGGGTTATCCCATAGAGATTGAACAGTTCTGGAAGGGCTTGCCTCCTCGCATTGATGCCGCCTACGAGAGGTCTGATGGAAAATTTGTCTTTTTCAAAGGTAGGAATCGTTTAATTGCAACTTACGTTTTAGCTGTTGTGTATGTGTATCTCACAATATGTACTTGCAAGGCATGAATGATTCATGCATTATTTTATCCCATCCTTCTGTCAAAGATATATAAACTTTTTTTAAAAAACTATTTTCTATTTCCAGGTTCTCCAACTGTTGAGGTTTAAATCGGCTTCTTAACAATCTGGAAGACTTTAATTGAGTCTAATGTTGATTTTCTCTTTTCTACTTTTCTCAGGCAATAAGTTTTGGGTGTTTAAGGAGGTCAAGGCTGAACCGGGTTACCCTCAGAACCTCAAGGAGCTTGGAAGCTTCCTCCCCAAAGACGGCATTGATGCAGCGGTCCGTTGGGAGGTCGTCGGGAAAACCTACTTCTTCAAAGGAAACCAGTACTGGCGCTACAATGAAGAAAAGCGAGCTGTGGACCCAGGATACCCAAAATCCATCAGTGTTTGGGATGGAGTCCCTGACTCTCCTCAGGGAGCCTTCACCAGTAGAGAGGGATGTAAGTGGTACCAATTTACTGCTCTGTGTTTCCTTCTCACTCTGACTAAATCAGTAGATGTTAGCTCAACAGCATTTGTCTCCTGTGAACACACCCCAACTAGCTGTGTGATAGGACAACAGATGAAAGCATAAAGCTTGTCATAGCTATCAATAACGCTTTAGCATCTAGTTAAAGACTGCTACAAGCTAGAATTATTAGCTTATCATGTTATCTTTCAGTTCAATCTTTAAAACACTTTTAAAAAAACAAGAAGAAGATGGGGGTTCCCAGAGGTCAGCAAAAACTTAGGGGTGTGTCAGAGAGTCAATATCCTGGCTGGGAGGCTTTGAGCAGCTGCTATATTCTCTTGGGCAAAAACTCACCCAGTTGTTAGCCCACCCAGTTGTTGTTGTATAACTGCTGTTAATTTTCTTCAAATTTGTTGCGCCTAGTGGCTCCTGCAAAACTCAAAAAAGGAGAGCCTGGTCTGAGCTCAGATAGCACTGGATATGGATGGTTGGAAGCAGGCTGTACTCAACCTTTAACCCTAGTTTAGGGAATGTGGTACCTTACCAGAAGGGACAGGTCCTCTCTTTGCTGACCATCCTCAGCGGGTGAAAGAATGCTTGTGTGGGGGTCTCGGGATGACCTAGAAAACTGTCCTTTGGGAGTTCCCTAAAAGATTTCCTCTTACATTCTTTAAACACAGTTTTTACCAGTGCAAAATGCTTGTCCAACCAATGCTCAATATTTCTTCAATGTAAATATTTATCTGATGGCTGTGAGGTACAACATTACATTTCTGTGACTTGCAGTTTTTGTTGTTCTTTTTCGATCAGGCTGTAGTCACAATTTTATGTGGATCATTCATGTGCATTTCTGTCAAGTAAGGATTTCCAGAATTCAAAAGGCTTTCTGGATTCAAAACAACAGTCCAGACTTCCTTTTCTACCGATGACGGTTGGAGACAGGGCCATTTCCGATCCGTAGGCTGCGTTTGTGCTGTAATATTTTCAACTGGAAAGTCTTCCATCTCTCTCTGCTGTTTTGCTAGCTGGCTGCTAAATATGGAAAATATTTCTGGAACAGAGCCAAGTCTCCCCCTCTCATGAAGAGATTTGTTTCCGATCAGGAATCCCAGGTTGCTGTGAATGTTTACACTTAACATTGAGAACCACTTTCATTTGGCCTGCCATCTCTCTCTGACCCAATTCGAGGCCCTAATGTCCATCGTTGGGGGACAAATCACATGGACAATGGAGGTAAGGTGAGACAGCTTTCTTGAGCTCAGGAGCAGTGGAAAATCAGTGCGAGACCACCAACAGAGCACCAGAACTGAAACAAAGAGGCCAGGAATGCAACCCTCTAGAGCCAAGGCTGTGCAGACGGAGCACTAGAGCAGGAAAGGTGGCGGCTGGTCAGGAGGAGGACAGCAGCATACTAAGAGGGCTTTTTCATCGCAGCAGCTAAGTGCCGGTTCTGGTGCCGGAACCTGTTTCAGCACAGGTTGTGCATTTTTCGATCAAACAGGCACGTTGCTTGAGCAGGAACTGCGGTGCTCATCCGGCACCGCTGAATAGCTGGTTCTGCAGAGGGAACCGATGAGTCAGCAGCAGCGTCACTAGTGGGCGGTCAGCTTGGGAAAAAGAGGGAAAGAGGAAACAAAACAAACTTTGTCCAACAGATGGAAAACAGCTGAATTTCATCAATCTAAGGATCAGATAAACAACAGAAGCTGAATAGAGCTGGGGATATCTG
>JAUZNJ010030187.1:0-14926 GCA_034780135.1 Jordanella pulchra
AAAAAATAAAATAAAAAAGGGGGCAAGCTTGCAGATGTAGATATTTTGCTTTTTACCTCCTGTCTAAAAAAAAAAAACTACAAAAATATGAAATATGAAAAGAAAAAAACTCAGTAAGCCAGAACAGGATTTACTGTTATACAATAGTTGTAATTACTTTGATCAATATGTCCAAGTGTAACAATATATAAATAAAAATTAAGTTAAGATCTGTGAGATTTGATTTTATAACATTCGAGAAACAGAAATGCTGATTTTCATTCTGTCTAATGCTTTGCGGTCAGTAAACGTCTAGAAAAGCTGCAGCTTTTGCATAATTTTACTGAGGGATTCATTGCTTGGTCTATTTTCATTCTAAGAGCAGAAAATTAACATTTCCATGGCGAGGTTTTAGAAATATAAAAGAAAATGTGTTTACCAAGCCACTGAATGGAGAATTCTAGCAAATAGAAATGTCTAAACGTCTACAAACTCTTTCTCCAGGGCAATTCATTGATTTTATGTTGTCATCCATATATGGCAGATGACAGGCATCCTTTTACTGAATTAACCTCTGCTCTGCTCTGCTATCTGTTTCTTTTCATATCCAACATGTTAGAATTCTGCCCAATAGTTTTTTTACTTAGGCTTCTGAGTTTGACTGTTTATTATTCTTTCAAAGTTTTCCAATTAATTTAAGAGATCTCTTTTTCTCCAAGACATTTGACAGCAAATATGTAATCCCATCTGAAACCAATAATGAAAGCCAGTACCTTCGGTGTTCCTGTGGTCCCAGATGTATAGAGAATATACAAAGGATGGTTAGATGGCAGGGGAACACAGTCATGTGGACGAGCGGCGGCCATTTCTTGGTCCCAATCCAGGTTTAGCTCTGGATCAAGTGAAACTTTTTCCTGAAATAAAAAAGAAATGTGTCAAGTTGTTCTGATTTCTGACTCATAAATCTGGTCTTATCGTCAGGCTGTAGATTTTTTCTGTTAAACCAGATAAATAATAGTTTGAACTGTGAAGGAAAGCAAAGTTTGGACCTTTCGCCAATGAAAAACAAAATTTTGGAACATGTGGCATAAATTCATAGATATCTCAAAAATATATTCTGTTAAAAACCTTTAAAAAAAGATCAGCCAGGTTCTACTTTTTTTTTTTTTAAACACCTTTCTGCTTATCTGTGCTGAAAGCAGGATCTTTAAACGAGAAAAGAATAATTAGAGCAATAATCTGTACGTTAAGTTATTATAAGGAAGGGGAAATAATTAAATCACAACCTAACTATAATGGTAACTTTAGAAAGCAATACCTTTTGTTCCACGGCCTGATGATATGTGTTGCTTTTATCAAAATAGGTAGCTTTACATTAACAAGCAAAGCATAAGTAGCTAGGGCAGGCAATATGCACTTAAAATCTTAATTGCTGGACGATATTATAATCATAACAATAAAAGTGCCAATTAATAAAAAACATTACTTCTTGGCAGTCTTTCTTAGCCAACCGTGTGGCTGTGACTGCTTCCTACAGCCATCATAGCCTCACAATCACAAAGAATATTCTTGAGGAATGCACACATTTCAAAAAGCTTCTTCATGACACCAGTTAAATAAAGAACCATGATTTATATCACAAAACATCTGGTAGTAACCATATTTAATTATATTCTTCATTTCTTTAATGCCCCCAATAGATAAAAAAGGAACAAAAATCAATAGTAAGAAATAAAACTTCTAAAAATTCACCCAGTTTCTGGAGCTTTTAATAATCTTTGATTCTAATAAGTCATTTAGACGATAAATCTAAATTCTTATGACTTGAAACTTATTAAGAAAACAATAAATGCCCACCCCATAACTAACTATTAAAGATTTCATGAAGAGATTTGCTTTAAAGTAATAAGAAAATATAATTTTAAAAATGCATTTTTGTAATCCTGCGATTTTCTACATCTATTATAATGAAAGATAAAACTGTTTTGAAAATGTCGCTTGCCGTTACTATATTCATTCATTTTTAGGTTTAGTCTACATTAACCAGCAAAATATATTGTTTTTTCTGCTGTAAACATAAAATAAGGTCAGTTTCGGAAAACAGGATCACTGCCAAACTCCAAATTACATTTCCTAACTTCAGAAAGTAGTTATACCAAATATAGAAGACTATTTGTATTGTGCATTTTCTAAACCTGCATGCTTGTATGTTCAACTGTAATGCCAGATGCAGATTTAAAATACATTAGATGTCCTCACCATGTTGGGCCTGTTGTAGATGAGGACTTTGGAGGGTCTGTGAGAGCTCATCTCCAAGGCCTTCTTCACCAGTGGGATGTACTCAACTCTTCTGCCTGGCTCGATGCCAAACGATGCCGTCACCAACAGCTTGGGCTGCAGAAACACCAATCATGGGAGAATGTTGGGGGAAAACAAATTAGAGAGTTCTCAGCAGGGAAAAAGGACTGCAGTTCACAACAGGCTTCTTGGCAGTAGTGTAATCAAGTGCAAGCCTCCAGCACACCTGATGCCTCCTACATCATCAAAGGCATTTCCTGTAGCCTTTCAAATTAAGAGGACTGGTGCCTCTGAAGCTGAACCACAAAATAATATGTGACAAGAAATTAAAAAAAAAGAACTTGTTTTAAAGTTTTTGCTCCTTTTTTACGTTTTTGTGCCTTTCACTTTGTAACTCGTCGCTTTTTAACTGAGCTAAAGTAATTTTAATGCAAAATGAAAACAGCAGTTTGCTTTTTCACATTAAAGCTGTTTTATTTAGAGTTAAAGCAAAAAGCAAAATAAAAAACACTTATACTTTTTTGCAACTCAAGATTTAGGTAAAACAATTTGCTGTTCTGAGAAGTCTAGTCGAAAACCCAACACATTTTCTTTATATCTGTATAACTGTACTCATTAAAAGAAATAATATCTGCTGTGGTGATATGTTAGCATTTCTTATGGGTATCAATGTTGTTATTTTGGGGCTTTTAACCACTTATTCCAGCCAGTCATTTAAGGGCATTGGCCGATAATATCACAAAAACGTGAATAGTTTTTTAAAACATTAACTGGGAGTACAAGTTTGGATTTATTGTGGATTTCTCTCTAATCAAGACACAGTAAAAAAAAAAGGGCACCAATGCATGGACGTTGACACCCATACGAATATATGGTTAAATTCTCTTAGCATGTTAAAGAAAACTGCACAGATTTTAAGGCCATCACGATTTAATGTGAAATGTTGATTTTTAATGTATCCACACATTTTTACTCATCCATCCATTTAGTTTAACAAACCTTATCTCTAAACACGTCATGATGCTACTTCTATTATAATTGAACGCTGGACAATTGGAATGACTAAAGGGCAGCTGGAAATTTCAGCCAGTTTCTTTCTTTGTCAGAACCTTGTCAACTTACATTAATGTTAAACTGGCTTCAATGTAAAAGGAGTTGGTGTTTCAGTATCCAGCTTATAATAGGTTGAAGTATTGCACAACCACAAACGAGGGTTATGTCAACCCTTCAAATATAGGAAACACACAGAAAACTGATTTTCTAACACATAAATCAGACTTTTATTAATATGACCTTTCCAAAAGCTCATATCCAGGTATGGACTGTGCTTAAAGGCCAATTTTGTTTCAAGATATTAACCATTTACAGAAGATAAGGTGATTGTGTTCTCGGCTGGAATTGTACTTAACGTTTGTTACTAGATACAGAAAAGCGCGTTTTTTATGATAACATGGTCAATGATGACACACCAAACATTAGTGGTGGTCAATGAGTGGCTCATGGTAGTGTTCACATAAAAGATGTGAAAAGTAAACAAAATGTGACTTTCCTTGGTTAATGATTAATCATATTGAGCTAAATATAACAAAGGTGGGTCAGGTACATGTACCTTTTAATTATTTACCTAACAGACAAACAGAAAAAGAAGATTGAACTAAAAGTTGGATACATATAAAAATGTTTAAAAACACAAGAAGCAATCAAAGACAAATCATCAAGAACAAAGTATGGATTTAATGAAAAAAAAACCTAAAAATTCATTCCTGATGTTCAGGACCAACTCAAGGTAAACAGAGGAAAATCCTTACCTTGGCATGATCAATGCGGACTGACAGCTCCTTGGAGGCAAAGCCACCAAAGATGAGGCTGTGCGGGGCACCAATCCGTGCACAGGCCAGCATGGTGAACATGGCCTGGGGCACCATAGGCATATAGATAACAACAATATCTCCTTTCTTCACCCCATTCCTCACAAGAACTCCAGCTAACCTTGACACCTGGATCAGATCAAAAAATCCAAACTGAATTAAATGTTTATGTGAAATGATTTTATATAATTATATAAACCAGAAATTCTAAAATAAATCTACTTTAATAAGGTACATTTATCTTAGGGTTCAACACAAAGCGACTGTTACAGCATTCTTTCACCGCTACAGAACCAAACAGGAATTCATTTCAAACTTTTAAAATGAGGCTTTATAAATGTAGCTAATTAGGCTTTTCAGTTGCTTGTTTTATTTATTTATTTTACACACCTGGTCCTGAAGTTCCCGGAATGTGATGATCTTTTTAGTTCCAGTCACTGGGCTGTCATAAATGATGGCTGGCTGTTCTCCACGGCCACTTTCCACATGATGATCCACAGCATTGAAGCACATGTTTAACTTCCCCCCAACAAACCTGTAAGAAAGACAAACTGTCAAGCTTCACAGAAATACAAGCATTGATGCAACTCCAAACAAACTTCACTCGTTAATAAATCGGGGGTTAATAGGTTCAGTTGGTTCATGTTTTCTGATAAGGACCTTAAAGGTTGGCATTACTATCTCTGATGTGAAACAGATCTGACCTATGCAGCCCCTGTAACATTTTTATTTCTGTTTCACCTTTAATCGGACATGTGTGAACATGCAGTAAGCATGATTGTGACTGTGCTACAACTGGGTAAAGCACAATGAACTCATCTGGCAAAGGTCTCCGTTTGCTGATTACAGCAATCAATGGCTTTCATCTGGAGGATGATTCTGCAGATTTGAATACAGTTAAATGACAACAGGAGGGCAGAAGAATTGATGTTTGTGAACGTCAATGAGATTTGGCTGTTAGGGTATTTGTTTATTGTTCCACACCAGAGCCTATAATTGACAGCTCCCAAAGGAAAAAATAAACCTTTGTTGTTCATCTGTCTCAGGAGAAAATAGTGTAGATTGGGGTGTTTTCTTTTTTGTTTTGAAGGCTGTCATTGTGTTGGATTTATAAGTTAGAGAGCCCTTGGCAAAATGCACTGTTATGACCATAATTCAAATAGAATTTAGGGGATTTTTAGCTCATATTTTTGTGTATTGCAAATATTTTCTCTGTACCATTTAACATTGGGAAAATGACAACTTACTTTCCAGCAAACATTTATATATAGGTGGCAATATGAAAACTGGTGTCAATGAAAAAGTCCACAGGTCACATCATTATGTGATATTTATTTGTTTAACTTGATCTGATGTAGGACTACTCTGGATAAAGAAGACCTAAAATTTGCAAAATTGGAACTGATTTTCTTCATATTTATTTGAAACCCACCACAACTTACGTAAGCCAAATGAGTTCAAATGAATGTAAAAGGTTTTGCGATTCAAAATGGATTTGTTTAAATAAAAATAAAACTGTCTGATGATCAAAAATACAACAAACCCGATAGACAACAGTAAACTCTTTATCTTTCCACATTTTTGAATGTTCTATTTTATTGTTTTATATTTTTAACAAGTAACGACCTATCAAAATGTTTAGAATTGTCCCTAATTTTCACATATTAATTTGTTTGCCAATTTTGGTCTAATGTTTTATAAACCACAAACAGATTATGATAAAATGTCTAATTAAGGAAACTTTACTTTTAAAATTTTGGTAAGTGTGCCATCGCTGTTACAAAACATAGATGCCACTTAGGTACTCAAATATTTATCTTGCTTATGCATTATTAAAACTGATTGAAACAAAAGAAAATTAAAATATACACTTTAACAGACACGTTTGCCTTTTCACACAGAAAAAAAGCTGTGCATCTCAAAATGAGATGCCACTTTGGGCTACATATTTAACACATTCACATGTGGCAGTTTTAAGAGACTTATTATTAAAATGTCTGATTAAAATGTTGAGAAGTGTTGGCAGATTCATGTACCTCTTGCAGTACAAACAATAACCTTTCAACAAATGGTTTTAATAAGCTTATCAGCTTTGCTGAACAAACTATGATATTTTTTTCGTTGTACATGTTCTCTTGTGGCATTCCATATAAGAAAAGGTTGGCTAAACCTTTGCAACATGTTAGCTTTGCTCTATTTTTACATTTGCAGGTAGCCTATTTGTATGATTATTTTTTGAACCAAGGCTGCATCTTTAATCTTTTTTATTTGATTAGTCTTTTATACTTCGAAATGTATTTTCTGAAGGGCATAAGTATTTTTTTGGAATAGAGGCATTCTTGGCGCTCCATAAAAAGGCATCCATTGTTTACCGTTTTATATATTTTAAAACATGAGGAATAACGCTGTTCACTTCCTTTCCTGCCGTTTTGACACAATATGCATTTTTATGTTGCATTGTTTGAAGACTCGCTGAAAACCTACCAGTTTGGAAACACCAGGTCTTCAATATGCAGAGTTTTGCTCCAGGGCTCAAACCATTTGATGCTCTGTCCCATCTCCCCCCAGAATGTTTCAGGGTGCTCCTTCGCCGAAGCGAAAGCTCGGCTGTAAGCGCACTCGGATACATAGTTTCTGAGGCTCTGTAATCCGGAAAAAGCATTTTCTTTTGCAGCTGCATGCGATCCTTTAGTGCTAAAGCCTCCTTCTAGTTGTGGCTGTTGTTTTGCTGCACAGTAATACCAAAGTTTCCTTTGCAATGTCCTCTTGCTGTGAACGGGAGCGCAGGGCGTCAAGCGCATTAAGTTCTTTATTTGGGAATGCATTGTTTCTGTAGAAAGCTCAAACACTTACTTTAACTCCTTTGCAGTTAAAAGTTCTAGTATTCAACACTGAACGAGTTAACCTCCCCCCAAAGGAAGAGAAACCTTCATTAGAAATCCTCCTTCAATGCCCTGCAGGAATTCGAACTATGAACTGGATGTAGTTGTCGCAGGAGGAGCTTTGAGCCACTAACAACAGTGAGGAGAAGAAAATGTTACATAACCAATGTTACATGCAATGTTCAACTTAAATCCATTTTTCTGGCTTGTTTTAAGTCTATCAAAAATGAAATATGGAATTTTGTTTTGTGCATCATTTTATATGCAGAGGTGGGTAGCAACTAGTTAAATTTACTCAGTTACATTTACTTGAGTAACAAAAAAACTTGCAAAAAGAAGTCGTTTTACTGTCCCGAACTACTTACTTTCACTTGAGTAATATTCTTGCAGAGTATCACTAATCCTACTTGAGTAAAATTTCAGGCTACTCTGTCCTCTGAGTAATTTGAACTATTCCAAGAATCGGGTGAAAATACAGTGAAGAGTAGATATTTACCCTGTCATACTGCAGTTTTCACTGTAAGGATAGGTTTTCTACATTTTATGTGGAATGAAAAAGATTTGGTAAAAGTGTTTTTTATGCACATATTTATTCTTTCATATTAATGACAGTTATTTGTATTCTTTATGCATTTGAGTCTTTAAAAATCCAGAATTTACACATAAAGTCTCTCTGTCTGCATCATTTCTAAATAATAAATCAGATGTTAGTACCCAACAATTACTCTGTACTTGAGTAGCCTTTTTACCTACTATTTTATTTACTTTTGGGTACTCTTATCCCAGCATTGCATAATTTACTCTCCTTTTTAAGACTTGTTTTTATGGTTTTGGTTTATTGGGTTCAAAAAAGAAGATATGGCATTAGTTTTACACAATTGCTACCTGTTTGAAACCTTTTTTTATTACTTAGCCTCTACAATATTGAAATCCCACATTTTAAGGATATTTCCCTTATAATACTTTGCCAAATCTACCAGACTTTGGAGCTAGGGCCACCATCTCCAGGCTGGTCCATTTAAAACTTTTTTTTTTACTGATTGCATTCTTTATTTAAATGTTCATTTATGCATGAACTAAATGTGATACTGAAAATTGTTAATACAGGTAAATATGTTTGGTAAAAATTTTAATTCCAACTGAAGAAAATCTAGTCCTAATCATTATACCATGTCAGAGTGGGCAGTGTGGTTCTTCGGTGTTGTGTAGTGTTATCGAGCCAAATGTGTCATCTAAAATAATGCCCTTAAATGAAACTTTTGTGACATAACACAATCTCTTACAAGTTCTTAGAATCTCTAAGCCCAGTTTGGGTGTTTTCTGCAGAAAAAAATGTATTTGGTCTAGAATCATGTTTCTTAGTTCAGTAATAAATTAATGGAAGATTTTTTTTTCCAAATCAAGACATCAACCATAACTGGCAGAAATTCCTTCAATGTCTTGCGCTTGAAGCACTGTGACTTGTTTTTATATGATCCTTTCATCCATTTTGGAAACACTAGTAAACAGATTGTACAGTTTCACAAGTTGGTTCAAGGACTTCACCACACATTTGTGTATATAGCTACTGAGATTAAACTGGGCAAAATGATCAAAACAATAACGCCACAATTTATTGGGTTTAGGAGTAAAGAGGGTTAAAATCAAAATGTATAGCCATTTTTATGATGTGTAGCAGTAAAACAATTGAAAAACATGTATATCCAATCCCTCCAGTCCTCACAGTGTCTAGAATTTCTCTCTGGCTTGTCGTGTTTTGTGGACGTTTCTTCCAAACAGTTTCCAAGCTGCTGGTAAATACCCATAATCCAGCTCACCCTCCCTGGACATGACCTCTGCCCAGAATCCCATTGGGTTTGAGTAACTCAGCCATCTGATGTTTCACATCATCTGTTTCTATTTATACATGTGAAACAATGTTTCCATTAGATGCTACTGGAATCATGGAGCGCTCTCCAGGGAAGCAGTTGCCTTGCAACCTCTGGGATCATTAAACTTCTTGCATTAGTAAAGTTTGATGGGAAAATAAAGTGTTAAAGGAAATAACATCTAACCTCAAAATAAATATATTCCTTTATTATTTGTGCATCACTTTCACATCTATTTGCTAAAAATCTGATATGCTTTCTTTAAAAAAAGCAATCCATTTCAAATTTAAACAAATAATGTTAAATAAAGTCTTCCTAGATCAATATTCCTTCAAACAGGCCTCTAATTCTTTTGATAAAAAAAGATAACACCATCACTTGCAGGGATGTCAAGTTCTTGCACTTTTGTAGCAAAAGGGGACAAAGCACTTCAGTAACAGCAGCTTTGCCATGCTAATCAAACGGATGTAACGATGTCCCATTATAGCTGCTCTGTTTTGCCTTATTCAGAATTAATCACAAGAATATAAATATTACCATTTTACCAGGCTAAGTCAAGCTCTCTTGGAAGCTGTTTGGTGTCTATTTAATGTCAGCTCCCTTTACATTGTCAGAATATTGATTTATAATCGAATCAGCTTGTCATGAATCTGTGGACCAGTGCTGGTCTTATCAACTCCATCACCTCCACCTGGTTCCCCTGCTCTGCTCCTCATCACACTCATCAGATCCACCTGCTTCCCTCTCTATTAAACATTCCCTCAGACTAGCAACGGGTGCCAGATTATTGCAAGCTTTCAGTGAGCTTTGGCCAGCATTCTTTGTCCTGCCTGCCTGATTCTTGCCCGATTTGTCTCCTGATTATCTGAGCATGTCTAAACCCCTGTTGGACCTTTTGTGTTTTGGGATTTTGGCATATTTTCTGCCCTCTGACTTCACCTCCGGATTCTGTCCTGGATTCCTTTCTGTTATCTGACCACCAGGGGCTCTGACCACTGTTCTGTTCCCAACTCTTCTCCCCAAGGTAATTTTGCCTGATTACCTTCGCATGGTTTGTTCATCCCTGCTTCCTTCAAAATACCAAGCAGCCAACAAGAAAACAAGCCAGCTTACCCTCCTTCTTCCGCCTCTCTACCTGCGTAGATGTATCTCTTTCTCGCTCCCCGTTTGCTTACATGTTTTCTTACTTTTTACCTTGTTATCTCTCAGCCAAAGTGGCAGAACATTAGACACATTTTTACATTTTTTAAGGATTCTCTAGTTGGACTACCTTTTTAAACACTTTTGAACATTCTTATGTATTTTGATCCCACCGGAGAGGACATATCGGCACAAAATGCCTCCCTTCACTCCACAGGACTTCTACAGAGGATGACTGACGGAATTACAGGCCCATCTCAAACCTCCCCTTCATTAGTAAGATCATTAAAAAGGTTGGGTT
This sequence comes from Jordanella pulchra, assembly GCA_034780135.1. Taxonomy (NCBI): domain Eukaryota; kingdom Metazoa; phylum Chordata; class Actinopteri; order Cyprinodontiformes; family Cyprinodontidae; genus Jordanella; species Jordanella pulchra. The sequence continues at coordinate 10,337 of JAUZNJ010030187.1, forward strand.
TTAACAGTTAACAATAACAAGCTGCTTTGATGTCTTCCAGGTTACAGTGCAAACCACAGTACAGAGACTGTCCTGACTAAGGGTAACCTGAGCTTATGTTCTCATCTTGAAATATAGGTTGTCACTTAGCTTAATCTGAAACTAAACTCACTGGATTATTTGTCATTTTATACAGCCAAAAGATAATAAAAAATGTATACCCTTACTTGTTGTTGAGCAGCTGCACTTGAACTAGAGCCGTCCATTAGTTTACCAAAGGTAGATGACAAAAAGTAGTGGAAAAATGAAAGGCCCCTTGAAATTACATTGTAGCTGAGGGAACTCTGCAATGACAGTGAAATCATCTCATTTAAAAAAGGCAGAGATAATTTTTTATTTGCAATGTTTGACTTTTCAATGTTACAATTTTAATTGTTTAGTTTTTCAGTGTTTGATTTTTTAATGCCAAATCTTACATTCAATGTCAATGTAAACTGTTGTTGATTTAGCTCCATAAAGAGGTTCTTCTGATCAAATAAAACAAATGTAACTATTGACTTGTATTCTAAATGCTATGCATGGATCATTGAAGATCGCTATGACTATAGCTACATCATACATTAGGGATATATTTTATCAGGATATAGTTGAAATTTTTAATCTTTAAAGTGACAAAATGTAGAAAAGTCTGAATGGAGAGAATACACTTAAGTTACTATTTCTTCACCAGTTTCCAAATGCCAACTAACTTTAAGTTTTATTATCAATCAAAAAAATGAGGTAAATCTTCTAGTGTAATTAAGGGTGACTTGCCAAAACGTTGAGACAACATTCAACATTAAGAGGACAATAACAGGAACTCAATAATACAGACCAAACTCTAACATGCACTAATGCCTCAAGCTTTAATCTGTAACAATATTTGGTCCGTCTCCATGGCTTCTTGTGTGTCCTTTAGGATAAGGAAATGCCTTTGAGAAATCAGTTCTCTTGCAATGGGAGGGCATTAAGCGGTGCAATATAATCCCACCTCTTAAAAAAGCAAAACTGTATTACAGCCCACATGGATGAGCCTGTAATCTCACAGTGGCCTCCTTCTGGATGCTCTCTAAGCCCTTACCCTCTATCCACCAACCCAGCCATCCACTAAATACTTCAGCTCAGCAAACAGCTGGGTGGGAAGGCTGGAATTCACCAGCACATACCGACTGAGTAATTATGAGTGTGCAGGTTTTGAAAGAGTTAAAAACAAACCCTCTTCATGCAATATTCCTCTAAAAATAGCAACATTATTCAACTCCAAGTGGGGTTAAAGCTAATATGACTGACGGGTATAAGCTCATAGACCTTTGTTTTTGTCATTCACAAAAAAATAAATGATCTCTACATAATGTTAATGCGGCTCTTTATTTGCTTAAAACACTTATTCTTCCTTTTGGCTCTTTTCCATATCTTTCTTCATTCCTGTCTTGAATATGAGACACCAAAGTCAAGATTTGTGACCCATGTGACACATCATGCTTCCTTAGCTCTTTACAAACCATGGATTTTCTATTTTTTTGATTTTGTTTTGTTTTTTTAAGCAAAACTTCCGTGACTCCAATGATAGTAGGAGTACTGCAGACCCCATTTGGCAGCTGATGTACAGTAACCAAGGAGAGTATGTGGTTTGACTCTATAGTGGCGCGTAAACATCAAGATTAATCCTTAAGCCCTTCAACTTCGGTTCACTGCCATCATTTATTTCCCATCAGTCCATACGCAGCACATGTAGCCCAACAAGCAGATAAGGAAGAAGAGCTCAGTGCTCCACAGTATACCTTAATAGCAAGCAGGTTTTCAGCCAACAGATCACAGAGGTGCAGTACCTAAGCGGGTTGCTTTGATTGCATTTTTTCATGTGTGCAAAAACAAATAATCCACAGAAATATTCAATATGCAAACCTAAAGATAATGTCATCACTATGAATTAGTAAAATAAGCAAAATATGATCCCAGTTCAACTTTAATGCAACCTTTGGCCAAAGGTTTGCTGTTGTCATCTATTGTTGGTTGCTAATATGGCTTAGTAATATGTTATTCATTAGACAAAGTGAGTGATCCCATACCCCAAAAAGTTTTTTAAACTATTACAATTTTAGCTTGTTATGGAAAACCTCCACAGAGCTACATCTATGGTTAAACACACTTCATGATAAAAAGGAATATTTGTTTAAGTATAAACATCCATGACTTCTCTCATGCTTTTATGGCTAAATTGGTCCAAGTCTCCCAAATAATCATGCTGAAAGTGTGGGTAAGCGTAAATTGTTAAAGCAATCATACATCTTGACTTTGTAATGACAATGAAATGAATTCACAAACCTGGGTGTAAGATGGAGCGCTCTTCCTGTAACTGCTTGGAAAAAATATCTGTTAAGCATGCTGTGTCCTGCAAGAATGTTTAAACCGACTGAGATATTTTATAAACAAAAAGTAATAATAAAACATGAAATTTAATACAATTTATTTGGATTTTATGGCTTGGACGTAAAAGGAAAATGTATTGTAAAAGGAAAATGTATTGTAGATTACAATTTGTTTTTAGATACATGTCAGAAATACTTGTGTATTCTTTCAGAAGTGAGAAGGTAATATTTTGTTATCTATAAAGGGATTCTATTGCATCATTCTCCCACCTTCAATTTCACCTCTCCTTAATGGCTAAATAACCACATAATATAGGCAAACATTAGAAGACTGACTTTGGTATTTCTAAACTACAACCTTTCAAAATCTAAAGTTTAGTTCCGATGACTCAAACTTTTACAGAGAAAGTAGCCAAAACATTAAGCGGAGCCTAAAATGTTAAGTAAACACTGTTACTGCAAGCAAATGATCACTTAGCACAAAAAAGAAAAGGAATGGGAGTGATGAAGATATCAGGGTAGTAAGCCACATTTGAATTATTGGTTTGAACATAGGTAGTGACACAACATTAAACACACCAACACTTTAGTAATATGTGACAGCACCGATGTGCAGCATTAATAAAGATAAAGGAAATAACTTTGTCTCTGCCCTGACAAGGCTGTATCTCTGAGCTTCTTATTAGAATACTGACAAAATATCTGTTGGAGTGTAAATATGATTTATTCTAAAATATCTGTGCCTTTTTCCCCTGCCATTGACATCTCTTTTTCATAATTTTTCCTTACCTACAAACACTCTGTATCACTGTCCCTGCTGCTCTGCTCTAATGGCTCCTCCCTGACTTGGCTCTTTATTATGGCAATAAAGAATTCCTTTATATATGTGAGGAGCAATAATGAGCACAAGCTCTGCACAGACATTAGAAAACTTAGATCATTCCTAGTATGAACTAAGCAGTGAGGGATGTAACATTTGTAACATAACAAGTCATTATTTAGCAATAATCTACATGCAACAGCATCACTCAACTTACAGGCTTTGTTTGGGAAAAGATGTGAGAAGTGTTTTTCCGTTTGCTGGGTTTAACTGCTTTGTGCTAAATTCTTTGCAGCACAGCTCAGCAGCAGTCCGTTCCTGAACAGTGAGCCACCAGATGTTAGCGATATCATGTGTATAATCATAGTGCATAAAAGCAGGGTCAGAAAAACACTCCGACGCATGTTAGTAACACATTAAATGGTTGTAATGGCTGAAAAAGGTGTGGTTTGTTACCTCCATGTTCCAGACCACCATAATCACATGGACAAAACAGAATCAAAGCACATTAACTAACACAGGCCAGTAGTGAAAGCCTTTGTAGAAATGTAGTGGAATAAAGTAAATATAATGAAAATTCTATTTAAGTAAAGTTTAAGTTCCTGCAAACTGTACTTAAGTTAAATAAGCAACAAAATTTAGTTTGTTACAGCCAACCCCTGGTTCTCTACAGTACTTCCTATCTTATTCTGGAATCTGTTATACTTTTTTGGAGTGAGTTTTCTCATCAAACTTTTATTGCACATTTCTTGTGACAGTCATATGCATCTGTAAACAATGCGCTGCTGTGTGACGTTTATATTCCTCCTCAGTGCAGCGAGTCGCTTTGATGTTCTGAAATGTGATAGCAATCGCAATTAATTATTAGAATGAGACAATGCCAAAAAGATTAGATTAAAAAAAAAAAGAATTGGAACTGAGCATCAATACCTGCTGTGTGACTGTAGCTTAACTGCTTTTTTTTTTGTCTACAGTCGCATTTTTCATGAAGAAATCATCCCCATGCACACATAAATCTAAAAAAAACACTGTTAAAATGCAGTGAGAGAAGGTTCACCATTTGGAAGGACAGTAAACTTAAAGCTAAAACTAAAAGCTGCCAGGGCAATGGTTAAGGTCAAAGCAGCATGTTAGCAGGTTAGGTTGGAATGACTCCTTGAATAGAGACTGAAATCTGTGGCAAATCTTATTAATTTGACTGTACTTTTGCATACTTAATGGGGAAACGATCTCAAGATGAAAAAAGATGGCAGAAACGCACCTCAAAGGACATGCAGGTGTAGTAAAACTGGCTTCGGCAACCTACAAATCAGAATCAGAATCAGAATCAGGTTTATTGCCAAGTAGGTTTTCAGACTTACAAGGAATTTGCCTTGGTGTTTA
>JAUZNJ010030188.1:0-14924 GCA_034780135.1 Jordanella pulchra
AGATAGATAGATAGATAGATAGATAGATAGATAGATAGATAGATAGATAGATAGATAGATAGATAGATAGATATCAGTATATATCTGATACAATTGATTGAATCTGGCATAAGCTAAAAATAGTGTAAATGCATTTGGTATTAAACAAATCTCACTGTGTGGGGTGTAACAAGTATTTGCTCTCCAACACCTGGCTCCTCCAGAGATGTTCTGATGACTCTGCAGTCCCTGGGAGCATCAGACATGAACAAGAAGCTGAATACAAGGAGTAGGTGAACCATGGCCTGGTGTGGAAATGATCATCTAATCCCAAACGTGAACAAAAACAAACAAGGGAGAAGATTTCTGATTTCAAAAGAAACAGAAACAAGTTGAATCATAAAAGCATCCCAGAAGAAGTGAGGTGGTGGAACACAAATACCTTGATGTTCAACTGAACTGGATGTGACACTGTGAAACCGTCTACCAGAAGGGACAGATCAGACTGACTCTGTAAGTAATCTTAGGTCCTTCACTGTTTGCATGACATGCTGCAAATCTTCTATCAGTCTGTTGTGAAGAGCGTGACCTCTTCCCCCATCATCTGCTGGGGTAACAAAATAAAAACAAATGACTGAAAAAAGTTCAACATGCTGATGGAAAACAATCACAGAAGACATTATATATGTTAAATACAGTCTTAAAATTAAACAGTTGGCACTAACTGCAGACCTTATGAAGTAGTACTATTAGTTGCAATAAGAAGTTTATACAAACTACATACAAATACTCAAACGATTTTTTTGCTCACATTCTGTTATGAAATCTGAATTAGGTCTGTAAAAACATTTTGCAGTGATTTATTATTGTTATTATATTTTGTTGTATTTTACATACAAGTAGATGGTAGTGAATCTAACACTCACAAAGGTTGCTTCTGACTTTTTACTTTCAGTTGCGGCTTGTTTTTTCATGTCACTGAGCAGTGAGTAAACAGAGCCTTTTGTTATGCAGGACTAGCATGTTTATTTGTAACTGTTGGCCATCTTGCTAGCAGTGGCCAAACAGGCGAAAATCTAACTATAGAGTCTGTGAGGGTTTCAGCTTCGGTCAGTGTTTGGTCAAAATATTACATAAATAACCAAGAAGGGACATCGTGTGTCGGAACATCGTGTGTTCATCATATAACATGCTTTGCAGCGCAGGTAACACTACTTCCTACTGATACGAAGGCTTCCAAACAACTTTAAGATGCATTACCGCCAATGTCCAACTCTTTGTCCAATTACAAAGAGTTTAAATGGGAAATTCTTTTTACATTTTAAGAAAACAGAAATCAAAATAAGGATAAAATTTGTACTTACACAGAGTTGTTCAGACGTAAGCATGAGGTTGTAATGAAACAAAGGTTTGTGGTGACTTCTTGATTTACATTTCTATGGCTAACATCAGCTTCTTTACATGTGAAAGCTTACCCTAGGCCTAGGCAGAGGGGGGACATGGAGACAACACTGAGAAAGGTAGTTCACGCCAGTTTTTGGAAATTTAAGGTCCAAACTGAAAACTCCAGAGTACAGTCGCTACCGTGAAGTTTTGCTGCAGTTTTACATTCCAAAAACTGACAATAATCCTGCTTTTCATGCAGTATATAGCTAATGAATGGTAATGAATTGCTACTTGACATGAGGTCTACCTTTGTTAAACATGTCCATAAAATCCTTTCATAATAAGGCACAACATGTATCTGCAGCCTCCGGTATTTATTCTGCTCTCACCTTCTTCATTCACTCTGCTTTCTTCTTTGATCACCAGATTGAGACTTTGAGCGAGGCATGGCTCACCTTTCCTGTGTTTCTGTCTTCAGTGTAATACTTCTGGACTTTTTTGATGTGCATCTTCACCAAAATGTAATGGATAGTTCCTTGGACTTAGGTGCACCTTTGGTTAAAAAAAATCATTAAAATATGTTCATGACTTTTTAAGTTATCCTGTGACACACAGTCGGACAGACAGACAAACAAACACAGACATAAAATTCACCTAAAGACATAACCTCCTTGGCGGAGGCAACTTTACACATTCCATGGCCATTTCAGTGCAGATGTAAAATTTACAGAAAAGCCATGGATTACACTGAGGCAAAGAAATCATAAGAGAGAATCCAGGACTCTGAATGATTTAGGGAGATTATATAATCCGTAATAATCTACCTTGTGAAGGATTTTTTTTAAAGACAAACTGAATCCATTTGGAAAAAAGTTGTAATATGAACTATTATTAATACCGATATTAAATCAAATTTTATACACAACTTTAGCGGTAAGAGTGCTGTACACAAACAATTGAAAAGAAAAAACACTGAAACTATGCTTTAATGTAACAGCATATCAGTTACCAAGCAGCTCTGCCAACAAATACCTGTGTTTTTATATAATCTCACTCTGGACAAAGGTTTACTAGGCTATACTGTAACTAAAAAGGGATGAATAATACTAGCTATTACTGATTTGACATAATACTCTTCAATACTTTTTGGCCTCACCTGAAATTATAGGCTTGTACCAAGCTTAGAAACACCTCTAAACTCAGGCACAAACAACTGACTGTGTTCCTGGCTGTTGATTACATATCATTATCCAGTCTAAAGGGCAGGATATCTTTTCAAGACAAATTGGCACACCAGGAACACCAAAGGAAGTCTTTATATCTTCAGAAAACATGCCCAGATGGTAATGAGCAATAGTGTATTTTTACTCACAGCCAGCAGCAAAACTTCAAACCTTATTTTCTTTTCTGATATTTATTCAGGGAGATGGGAACTTTTGATGTTTCGAATTTTGATGCAGAACTTGTTGAGACTTTTGGGGCAAAAGATTAGAAATAAGAAACAAGGCTAGACTGTAAAAGAGGACTGAGAGTAGAGGGATGAAAATAACGAGCGCGAGAAAGACATGCAGAGAGGCACACGGGAACATAATAGATACAGACAGATAAAACAAGAGCTGAGGCAGAGAAATAGCAGGATGTGCTCGAGAGTCAAAATGGGTATTCTACAGAGTCTTCTCTATGAGGGTTATAACCTACACACTGCTATGATAACGTTTTGGTGAACTCTTATTATTCATGAATTTAACAAAGCACAACAGTTACATAACTTACATGTAAACAAAATGTGTGAATTTTAAACTTAATAAAAACATTCTTTAAACTAGAAAAGCACTCGGAGAGCGCAGACCTCCGCCAAGCAACTCGTTTGTTTGTTTGTCTGTTTTCAAAATAACTTGAAAGGTTTCTGGCTGATTTTGCTCAAATTTTCACAGAAGGGGTATATTTTAACCATTGACAAATGATTACATTTTGGTGATGATCATCCCCCCGATGGTTATCCGGATCATCACCAAAATGTAATCATTTGTCAGTATGCCCCTTCTGTGAAAATTTGAGCAAAATCAGCCCGACTCTTTTCAAGTTATTTAGCAAACACTCAAACAAACAAACAAACAAACAAACGCTGATGAAAACATAACCTCCTTGACGGAGGTAATGATTGCCTGGGCAAAGAAATGCAATTACATAGTGCATTTTTTTATTCTTACACACTGAATTTTTTTCTTCATATTTTGTATTTTATTATAAAAATTACAACTGTTTTCATTTGGGTTTTATGGAAAACAAGCAAATTTACACCTCATCAATTTCTACAGCAATCTTAAGTCTGTCATGTATTTAACGTTATCCATCTTTGTGCATGACGTGCTTACCTCTACCTGTTGAAGAAAAGAATTCCCACATCATGATAGCTCCACCATCTAATTTCTCCATGGAGACGGTGTCTTCAGAGAGATATGTTTTAGTTTTACCACAAAAGAATTTCACATGAGTCAAATTATGGGCCTAAAATGATCTCATCTGACCAGACCACATTTCATTTTTCTTTTTCATGGTTTATGGCAAAGTGCTAGCAGGCATTCTTTTAATAGAAGTTTATCTAAAACCACTTTTTTGCTAACCTCAGATGTGTGGATTTCATGATGAAAGATCTTTCCAGATGAGTGTAGAATCTCTGCAGCCTTTTCAGAGATATCATGAGTTTAGATTGCTTCCTGGGATAAATTCAGGAGCTTCCAGGTATATGGTATTTTCCTTTTATGATGTAATTAACAACTATCTGAGAGATTTTAGATATTGTTTCATTGATTTGATTTGCTTTAATGTTTGTGTCCCTATCCTGTCTGGTGTGGTCATTATGCTTTGTGATGCTGTTTTTTTTTACAAATCATTTTATACTCAAACGAGATCACAAAGAGTCAGAGTCTTTGTTCTATTGTGGGGACTTCAAGAGGTAGTGGTTAGACTGGATTTTATTTAGAGGTTTCATTGAGAGGGGAAGGAAAATATAATGCAGACTTCTAATTTTCATATGTATAATCAAGAAAAATGCCTTTCAGTTTGCACATCACAGTATCTTCACTATTTGAAAGAATAATTCCAGTGAAATATAAAGATTTTTTTTTTGCAAATTGACAAATTAAAAAGGTTTAAGTTTTTCACATTTTAGTACAGCTTTAAGCTTTTTGTTATATAGATGTATTTTATCCATGATAAACAGTGTGGGGCTCAGAAGTATTGCCAGGGGTGATTTGTTGCTGTCTGCATGCATACAGAGACAGTGAGGTAATTTACTGGCAGGAAAAGAGAAACAGAAGGTAAAAGGTAATGTGAGGGTTCAAAGAGAGAGAAGGACAGAGATGCAAAAATGCAAGACGTTAAACATTTAAATGTGAAAATGACACTGAAAGAGTGCATAGCAAATGAGAAATGTGTAGAGTGACCAAGACACAATAAAAAGAAACATTAGGAGGGAGGATGGGACAGGGTGGTGGATGTTCAGACTGAAGTGGGAGGGAGTTCAGGAGGGGAGGCAGCGAGGATACAGTTTAGAAAAGAGAGAAAGGGAGGCAGTGTTTATGGAGGAATGTGACAGTGTTCAGTGTATGGGAGCTAGGCCGGTCTCACTGCTGTAACAGTGTGACAGGTTGACCAAGAAAGAACATCAGCATTAACAGCAGAGATCTCTTTCCGTTTTTCTTTTTTGTCTTAAATTAACTCTGCAAGTCTGTATTCAGTTAATGGTTGTTAGTCTAGAATGGCAGCGCAGTGATTGCTACTGTGAGGACACACACATCATAATGGAGGTAAGTCTGCTCTGCAGAGACTGGAAGGTAGGGTTGATTGACTGGATTTAAAATGAATAAATATTTATGGATAGAGCTTGTGAGTTGCTCAAAGTTTTCTAACGTCAGAGCAATCCAAACTCTTTGCTACTTTTGATGTAAAAAATTTGAGTTTTCATTTATTTAACTTTTAAATTTCAGTTACTTAAAAGAAAAAAAACATAGTTGTTTTAACTATAAACTTGATTTGTTCATGCATTTGCTAGGTCTTATGCTTGTTCTTATGAAATGAGAAAGAAGAGATCTGTTGAAATATTGCAGCAATGTCACACCTGTATACAGCAAGGAATACGTTGAGACACGTAGGATTTAGAAATTGCTCCACATTGTGTTGGTGACAAAGTAAGCTGGTAAGTAAAGCCCACTTGTTCAGGCTTGTCTTTCCTCAGTTTGCTCTGTAATATTATTATAGTGAACCATGGGGGAGTAAGAAAATCACAGTGGCAGTGTTGGAGCTTTTATTATCTTAATGAACATTTGGTCTTCAGCTGTGAACTTTAGGAATATGTGGGGACTTTCCTTTGCAGAAAGGTTTATCTCTCTATGATTTTAGCTCTTTGCTCCATTAATGTACAACATGACAATCAGTGTAAGCTGCTGACCTGCTGCAGAAGACAGTGCCTGAAATAACTGTCCCAGATAACCAAACATAGGATCATCCTCTAATGAATGAAGGCTCTGTCAGGGAAGTGTAGCATCCCTTGATATTTATAAGGCTAAACTTTTTATAGTATAAATGTTTCTGCTACGGTTTGCACACTTATATCTGAAACAGCAGTTGCTTTTCTAAGAAAGGAGAGTCCAAACTGCTTAAATAACATGCAGAGTTTTAGTTCAGTTAACAACTGGAACCACAGAGGTCATGGGGGGTTTTATTTAATAGCTGAGCACGGGTATCTTCTACAGTACATATTTCCAGCTGCTTTCAGAATGATATGGACCGCTGAATATGAGCTCATTGTACTCCCATATTACACCACCCACCCACACACACACACACACACACACAGGCTAAGAAGCTAAGGAGGATAGGAGGATGGTTATGCTCAAGAAATGACAACCTTATCAGGGTATTCAGCTTGCAGGTCAGAGGGTCCTGGTGCCAGGAAAGACATCTTTTCTTCTTTTCCACTAGTGTGTGAATATCCTCTCTCTGTGACACTACAGTAAGGAAGTACATTTTCAAATGCTGATGAGATAATAGAATTTTTAAGCTACATTTACTTGTATCTGGAGAACATATGAACTGAAAACATGATAGTTGTATGAAGTAAAAGTTAGCTGTAAAATTCAAAGTATGTACAGCACAACACTCACAAGAGAAAAGGTTTAAGGTTTAACCCAAACAAAAGTTGGTGTAATCTTTCATGTGAGTCGATTTAGGTCATTATTTTGGAGCAGAAGCTATGTGTGTTTGATAGCTATAGATCAGAACAGTTTGATTTTAATACATCAAGTAAATTCCAACTAAAATTTTAAATCAGGTAAATTCTTACATTTGGGGAAATTTAAATGATTAAAATAATTTTGTCATCTAGTTTGTCCTAGTTTTAACAACAGTCTCATTGTGATAAAGAAGCTAAGCTTGTTTGAATTTATTAGAATAAAAGCTAAAATAGTTTAAAGTTGTGGCTTCTAAACCATTTACCAGACAACAAAGATCGTCCCTTCATTGAAAATAAGTTAATGAAGCTTATTAGCAAGTTTTACTTTAATGTTTTTGCTAAATGAGCTGAAGCTGGTTTACTAGCTGTATTCTTTTGCACCAACACTGAATTTTGGGGAGTGGACAATTTTTAACACAAGTAAGTAAAGTACAAATAATGAAATATGTTAGCCTTATTGTTCCTTATAAAAATGATACTCAATGAATGAGAATAATCGTTAAATAACTAACATCTTTGTCAAATTCAAATATTATGTTGCTAAAATATAGTAGCTAATGCTGTTATTGATCAACATTATAATTGCTAAAAGCTTTATTAAATTTGCAATTATATTTTTTTGCTAAAATCCCACAAAGTGTATTTTCTGTTGTAAACCTATGAATGTCAGTTTTTCAACAGTGCTAATAGAAAACAAAATAAAATTAATGAAATGTGGTTTTCATAGCTTGCACTCATGAACTGTTTTTTAATGGAAGAAAAGTGAAAAGTATATATCCATGGTTAATGCATGAAGAATACTTTGGAACACCTAAAAATAATGTTTCTTGGTACGCTGCACCCTACAACTTTTCTCTGATGGAAGAAATAAGTAAATATTTGATGACAGCAGAGCTGACCTTGGATAGCTGAATCAAACCGTAGGAGGCTAACGTCTCTCCATTAAAATTTAGGACATCTAGTCCATTGTATAACTATGTTTTACCCTCCATAAGACAATGATAAATTTTGTAGAATATGCATTACTATGGAACCTTGAAACATCTCTGATTTCGTTACTTCAGGACTTCCTAAACTTCTCTGCCTTCCTTCCCATTCTTATAGGGCTAAATGCTCTCATTTAGACTCCATTAAAAATACATTTTCAGCTTTACCCTAACTGACAGGGTTATGCAAATGTGTGCACTTCAGAAAAGCTACTTTGCCAGCCACACAAATCCGGCCAGTGATTCACAGAACCACCTTATCTATTAACACCCGAGGAGGTCGATCGTTTAGACGACCTAATGTCTCATCTGGATGCACATAACGGTGTTTGAATGCAATCTAATTTCAACAGGGGGGTCCTTCACTGAAAGCTGGCCCCTTATCAAAGATTCAGCCATGCGCCTGCAGCAGAACACGCTGAGATCAAAATAATGAGTTATAAATGTTTACTCACTGGCTTAGGAATGAGTCTTTCTGTGCACTCTGAACAGAGGAAACATCAACTGTATGCTTGGCAGCAGTTATCAATATATAATACAAGTTTAGCAGCACAGAATACAAATGTCTCTCATACTCCCTGTCTCTCCATCTCTGTCTCTTACTCTTTCTGCTCGTGCCCCTCATTCTGTGCCTGGTACTTCATCTCCTTCACTCTGGGGCTGTAATGAGTGTCTGGTATTCTGCACTTCACCACTGAAGCTCCATTCATGCTCAATCTCCTTTACAATGCACTAAAAGGATTACCCAATTAGCTGATATTGGATGCCATTGTGTGTGTGTGTGTCTAAGTATGAGAGTTTGGATGAAGTTTGTCACCAGATAGACATGTTATCAGTGAAAGTGAAAGATAAATGACTGTCCCTAACCCACACATCATCTTTAGTTGATTTTCTGCTGGAGGCCATATTACTCATCCACACATATCAGACATGCTTTTGGTTGTGTCTGTATGTGTGTGCGTGTATAAGAGACGGAGAGAGAGTCGGACCTTGACAAGCTATTGAAGATGACAGAGAAAAAGAGAGTATTACCTCTCAATAATTCAGCCTAGCAGCCCTTTTAGTCTCCAATGTTATATATTTTCTGTTGTCAACCACAAGCTGTTTTCCTTTCCTAGAAGTTTTGTGATGATATTTGTACTTTCATGCCTTGGGGGGCGGATTCACCATTACCTGTAAATCATTAGTCCTTTTTCTGTAAGCAACAATCAGCTACTGTTATCTAATAAGTGACAAAACATTAGGAGAAACAAGCGTAACATTTTGCCTAATGTCATTAAACAGCATCACTTTAGAACTAGAGCTATTCTTTAGTCTCATTACTAAACCTTTACAAAATAACTAATATACTTTCATATCTAGTTTTAACAATATTTTCATATTTATTTTCTATTGATTTTATCTTTTTAAATTATCTATTTTTTTCTTTTCATTCCTTGCAGGAAGCTAAAATTAGCAACACATTTCAAATATAGTGTAATGAATAATGCAGTTTATATCTTGAATTTTTACCATGTGGTTTATTGGAAAAAAGTTTCCTTCATTCAAAATAGTTTGAACTAGTTTGAAAGTCTTAAAATAACTTTGTTCCATATAGGGCAACAAGCAGTACTGGGGTTCATAATAGGTGATAGAGATTATGAAATGAAATGATAGAGATTATTGCAGGAACACTGAATATATAAATATATGCCATATCAGGAATCCTTCCCGATACCAGAGGAATTTAAGAATACACATTTGTTTGAAAAAAACAGTCACACTACAGTAAAATAACAAATTACATTTCATAATATGATGAAAGTGGCAGTCTTGGTTTTCTTGACCAGAAGATTTCTATTTTTCTTAGAAGAGTTTGAGAAAACTATGTTTCTAAACCCTCACTTGCCAATATAATTTCCTCACATATTCAAAACATTAACTCAGGAGTTCCAATCGACTCCATTATAGTAATTAAATCTAACCCTCAGAAAACATTGAAAGAATGAGTCGTTTTCTGTTTTATTGTGATAGGATCCCCCTAATAAGTACAATTTGATATTTTGTTTGTGGTGAATAATCTAGTAGAGATAGTATCACAAAGAATGAGCACCTAGAAAAAAGAGGGATCTTTAGATTAACTAAACAACTGTCCTTAGAGAGCTTAATGGTGTTTTTCCAACACTGGTCCTCAAGCCACACGGCCCTGAATGTTTTAGATGTTTCTCAGCTTCAACACACCTGATTCAGATGAGTTCAGTTCAACAAAGCCTGTTAATCTGCTATCAATTGACATCAGGTGTATGAAAGTTGAAAAACATCCAAAACATGCAGGTCAGTGTGCTTTAAGGATCAGGGTTGAAAAAAACTGGTGTAGATAGACATGAAGAGGTAAAGATACATTATATTTCCAAAATTACCAGATCACGTGCCTTTATGCTCACGTTACTTTTTAAAAAATCCTATTATTTAATAAAGATTTGACCCGATAATTTCAGTTGCAACAGTGAGGGTTTCTTAAAGGATTAGAAATGTGTTTAGGGTCATTTCTGATCATTATTTGTGAGGTCAGAAATCAATATTAGATGAGGGAGGCCTTGCATTAAGCCTCTGCTGCACGTCACCCCAAAGGCCTTCTACAGGTTGAAGTCAGGGCTCTCTGCTGACTGCGTTCCTCCAAACAAAACCTCTCTCATAGATTGCTCTATTTCAGAGGCTCTTTTAAGGCCACCACCACCTCACTTAGTTTGTTTTTTGATGGTCTGGAGCAGGGCTGAACAATGCAACAATGTGACATGAGAAGAGGCTTTTCACTAATTGATAATCAGAAAAAAGATGTTCATCCGTGTTGGAGTGAATGACAATAAATGGATTTTATCACACAGCATTATGGAGAAAAAGCTGAAAAATAAATTAAGGATAACAAAAATAAGACCAATAGCTGGAGTGGGTTAAATTAAAAGCCAAATGTGACAATGCTTTAACATCTGTGTGGTTTTTTAAAATGTAACATGGCTGAGGGCTAAAAGAAGAGGAAAGGACATTAAAGTCTAAATCAGCTGTTCAAAACCAAACAGCATAAAACTGCTCAAGCAATGATCATATAAAAAAAGTCATTTTGCAGGTGGCTGCAGGTGGGGATTCAAGTAACAATTCAGTGAGTCAGTTGAAAACCAACGTCCTACACCATTCAAGAAACTCCAGTTTTGTTTCAGTTAATAATCTTTTATCGTTTGGGTCGCTAGATTAAGTAGAGTTCTAATGCTAATTTCAGAAAAAACATAAATTGCTTTGTTTTTTTTTCAGTTTACAGAATCAGTGTTTTATTTTATTTTTTTATACACAGCTCTGCTATACATCCCACATCATGTGATCTCTGCACAACAAATTGGGAAGTTGATGCTGTCTTCAGTATAGTCTATCTTTTCAATAATTGTTATGGTAAACATGAAAAATAGTCTTCAAATCTCAGTTTTTTTTATTTATTTTTTATTTTTTTTTAGCTTTTTACAGCATTAGTGGCTCGGTTTTCTGACAATAGGCTGACAGGAAAGTGGGTATGAGAGAGGGGGAGAGACATGGGGAAAGGACCACAAGCCGGATTCGAACCTGGGTCGCCCGCGTCGAGGACTAAGGCCTCCGTACATGGGTCGTGCGCACTAACCACTGCGCCACCTGCACGCCCCAGATCTCAGTTTTACTAGGTCTTTAAAATAACAAGTGTGGCCAATTCTACAGTATAAGTCATGCATATCAAAATTGGCTGTGTTTTTAGTTGGGTTTATTTTTAACAAGAAAGTACATTTGTTTCAAACAAAAAATCCTGAACAGTTTATGAATTACAGGTATGAGGAGATGAGTTTAGCCAGGAGGCATGCAACTATTTAAAAATGCCTTGATTTAGACCCTGTTCCAATACTTCCCTGTATGAGCCAATCTTATCTGAATTTGCTTGAGGTTTTCAGAGTGAACAGCTCAATAAAGTAAAAAGGCACAAAATTAATAGATTCAAATTTAACATGAAGACTAAAAACCTTCAGGCTGGGACTTTAATTAAAATCAACTGGTTCTAGACATGCTTAAGACTGCAGACATACACAAAAAAACCATAAACTGAGATTGACCTAAAAAAACAGACATTGAACTAGATAATAGATTACACTTGCATCTGTTGGAAATTACCATATAGACAATGTGAATTAAAGAGATGCCATCTGGCGTAGCAGCAGTGTACAGAGGTACAGTGAAAGCAGATTTCTTATGGTCATTGTTAGACAGGTATAAATCCAGGAACTTTCTAACACACTGTTGCTGTCTGTGCTAATCGATTGGCAATACTGCCTGAAAGTGTGTGTATTTCTGTTTGGCAAGTAGATGGTCTATTGTCAGCAAGTCTTACACTGGGGGACAGTGTTTTGTGTCAGCCAGATCAGCTGGGGCTCAAATAGCAAGGTCGACCCCCCGCCTCCCATGCTTCCCCAGCACACACACTTAAATACGCATGACCCTTAATTTGCTCACACACACACACACTTATGCACACATATTCATTGTGCACAACTCTCTTTTGTCCAGACAAAAGCAAACCTGGAGCCAGTCAGATATGAGATTAGATATACACATACACCCACACATACACAAAGACAAGCTTTTCCCAGCAAAGCAGGGGCCTTAAATCAAACAATCCCCAAAAAAATCTGATAGGTCATACCATCGGGATCAACTCATAAAATGTTCAATGCTTGAAAAACATAAAAATATATTGGCTCAAATAGATGTGAAATAGGTTACTTTGGAAAAGCAAGTGAGTGATAGTGTAATTGTTCAGACTAAGAGGCTCCAGGGTCTGAATAAAACTGATCCCAGAACAAGTGCAGTCATCTGAAAGGGTGAATGAAGAACGCAGCTGAGATTAAAGCAGATCGGCAGAGATAGTGGCAAGTATTGGATAAGTGGGTCAAAAGATTCTGCAAACGTTTTAAGGTTTCAGATTGTCTGATGTACCATGATGTCAAGGTTTGTGCAGTTCTCTATGCACAGTTTAAAAGAGCAGTTTGGTATATAGTTGAAGTACAAAAAATGTCTGCTGAGTTATCCTACTTGTAGCAGAAAAGGGTGAAAGGTGGAGTTCAGCTTTTCTCCACAGAAAACAAATGAGTTCTTTGGGGTTTTATGTTTTCATTTTTGGTTGAGGCACAGTGTTTTACTTTTATCTGACTTTTTATTGCATTCATTGTGCATTTTTTTCAAAAGACTTTAATGCTTCTGTGAAACTGTGCTGGACATGTGTGAACATGAAAATTATCTAAAAACAAGGAGTTATAACAGCTTGTGGTCATAAATTCAGAATGGTGGCCCTCTAATTTTCACGAGCAGTCATTTATTTAACACTCAAATAAGATTCTGGGCTGTTTGGTGGGAGGTGCATCAAATACCACAGAAGAGTTTGCACAAAGAGGGCACACTTCATCAGACAAAGAGGGAAAAGATAGAGGGCAAGCGCCTTTTTTCCTCTTGCAGATGAACTGTTTGTTCGGTGTGGGTGCAGGGCGGCAAGTGGGACGGATGGGTAGAAGGAGGGACTAACAGAAGGGGGGAGAGAAGGAAGGATGAATGGTTATTACACAGTTACTCGATGCACAGAAAGGGGAGGAGTATGCAGAGAGAAGAGGGGGTCGCGCTGAAGGTGTAAAAGATCCTTTGTGAAAGCTGGGACTTAATCACTTGAGCGGCACACGCCAATTCTATGGGAGCACATGTTATCCACTGGCTCCCCTGGGAGGAGTGGGAGGTTTCTCTCACACACACTCACTTTTGGTGCACACAGATACACAACTGAATTTCCATATCAGTTATGATGCAAAACTTGGCACAAGCTGACTAGACAAGCAGGAAGACCCACCCCCTTTTAACAGGACGGTTAGCAGACCCTCCTGGCCGGGGTGAGAGTGTTTGTATTTGCTCCTTGTCCCTTCGTACGCACACACACGTGCCTCCTTCAGGACTGGATGGATGACTCTATGGGGTCTTGGCAAGAGATGGGTGCTTAGTTTGGCCTGGCAGTAAGTAAAATCTATTGTTTCATCACACTGGTCGATTGTCAGAGGTGGATGCTGATATCTGAGAGTGATAGTGGGGTCTGTAGATTTAGTGGCAGACGGACAGCTCAGTAAAACACAGCCGTGTCAGAGCCTGTTCAGCAGAGTGACAAAGAAACCCATCGGTTTGTTCAGGTCTCTATTTTAACTGACATTTACAGTGACTGAACATACTTTTTCTTTATCCTTCAGTAAAGTCTTGCCATTTCTGTTATACTCTTTGATATACAGTCTCACTATTCTCCTCATCGTTTCACATGTTTGTCTTTCCATCTCATTCCTCTCTTATATTTGGAGTGATAAAAGTCTTCCTCAGCTCTCTTTTGCTTCATCAAAGAGTTCCCATCCATCACCATACTCAGGAAAGTGGACAGTAAAAGTTGGTAATCTATGAGTCCAAGTGTAGAAAATATGTTCCTTGCTTTGTTTTTGGGACTATTGTAAAAGACTTAAAGCTTGAGGACCAGGTGGTAGAAGGATCAGAGATCATTCAGTGTGATGCCCTTTGCCATGAGAATTCAACCACAGAGCCGACTTATCCCCTGTGGGTTAAAAACCACGATAGTAACATCTGTGATATGTTTGCTTTTCAAAAGAGGTGGAGACACTGAGCAGCATGAATAGTAATGATAGTAATTCAGTAGATAGATGTTCTATTTTCCTAAATAAAAATAGATGCAGATTTTGTTATAAAAAAAATCATTATCTCTATTTCAAAAATGTTAAAATATAGGTTATTCGCAGTCGTCTACATGGTGTTTATCTATGTTTTTTTTGATTTTGTCCATTAGAGCTTATTCATACACAATTTTGATTAAATAGAAAATTTAAATATTACATATGACTGATAAAAAGGACTGTAAATGTGAAACTTACTTCATGGCCTAAAAAAACATGGGGAAGACTGCTGACTTGACAGTAGTCCACAGATAGCTCCCCTCCAAAAGCAGCGCAAGTCTCAAAAGGTCATTGCTAAAAAAGCTGGATAAACACAAAGTGCTGTGTCTGTGCTTATTGACAAACAGTTGTGTGGAAGAAAAAGAGTAGCAAAGAGATAATGTCTAAACGTGTTATCTGGGCTAACGAGAAAAGGGATCAGACTGTTGCTAAGTTTGCCCCTTTTCATACAGAAGGAAATTTGGGATTTTGTTTGACAATAAAGAACCTAGAGTTTGAAAAAGGAGAGACACACATAGATAGATAGATAGATAGATAGATAGATAGATAGATAGATAGATAGATAGATAGATAGATAGATAGATA
>JAUZNJ010030189.1:0-14924 GCA_034780135.1 Jordanella pulchra
CCTAAAAAACAAAAAAAAAAAAAAAAAAAAAAAAAAAAAAAAAAGGTTATAGACACAGATCTTTGGCAAAAATAGCTTCAATTTTTATTATTCTGATGACTACAAAGTCCCTTTAATAGACAACATGAAGTTGGCTAATGTGTCTTAGGATGCATCATTTCATATCCCGATTTAAAGATAACTTAACGGAGAAGATCTATAATAGCCTGGAAAAAAACCGTACTAAACAAAGTTAATTTGAAAGAGTATCCATGAGCTTCGATGAGGAAACGAAATGGCCCAGAAGAACATCTAAAGATCAGCAACCGTCAATTCAACGGGTTACATGACAAGAGTTTCAGGTTCAACAATACAGAAGAGAGAGTTAAAAAAAAGATGGGGCGTTAAAAGGCCAGAACTACTTTTGATTTTAAGAAAACCAAACCATAAACTTCTCATCTAAGATTGGAACGTCCTCTAAAACGCTGGGGTTATTTCTGATGCTACTGGCTGCAGGCAAAAAGCCGCTAACAAATGGAGCAGATTGCAGGATTTGTAGCCATGGATCTGAAGCTGTTGAAAATTGTGAACTCTTCAGCCTGTTGAACAATTTTGCACTAAACAGACGCCTTGTGAGATATAAAATATTCCTCCTGTTGGCCTTGCACTTTGCCTCACAAGTATTGCAGTGAGTGTAATCCACGTTGCCTTTTGAAAGGTTGAACCATCCTCTAAAGCTGTTTTTATTAGCCATGCTAGCTGACCTCATCCTCTTGTGCATGCAGTGCTGTATCAATGTCTGCCACGAAAAATCCACCACTCTCCCTCTGTGTTAGGATGATGCAGTAGGCTATGGAAACTTTACCTGGTAGTACCCGTGGAATTGGTTTGGTACTAATAAAAGTACCAAATTTGGTACCCATTCCTAATTAGAGCTTTAGGGATCAGACTGTGAACAAAAAGACACAAATGCAACCACTCTGGAAGTTATGTCTTCCAATGTATCCTAACATGGAGCTAACACAACATTTTAGAAAACCAACATTGTTCTCGCAGTCGACCCGTGTCCTGAGAGTCTGAAAGGACTCCTTTACTTCTTCTGAATGACCTGGATGACTTGGCTTTAATGAAGAAACCATAAATTCTACTCACTGGCAGAATATCCTAAAGGAGGCTCTTAGTTTTCACCTGAAGGGTAGGTTAGTTAGCAGAACAGCAATCTAAAGCTAAATCTGAGTATTTCCACTTCTGAATGGATAAAAAACATTATGGTTTTAAGTTGGTTTGAGAAAAGTTTGGATTTGAAATAAATCAGAACGCTGTAAGATCAGATTTCTTGACCGTCACCAATTTCTGGTGGCAGTCGTGGTCACTGTGCTTAACACAAGCAGGATGTCAGCTTTTGTTTACATGATGATTTGGATGCTGTGCTAAGAGAGATAAAGAAGCAAAATGATTGAAAAATGAACCGTACAAAAGAAAGTTATTTGGACTGTGGGGTCTCTCAGGGTCTGGCTTGCAGTGGATCCATTTTAACTTGATTACTAGACATGACTGACGAGGCTCAGCTCATTTTCTTTCTCATCAACAAAGTTTCTTTTTGTTTTTTAACTGGTAAGAAATTCAGGACTCTTAATTCTTTAAGCCCTCAGTGACAACATAGCTTTGGTTTGTTTCAAGATCTCTGATTTAATTTTTTCTTATATGGAAAACATGTCATCATCTCAGAGGTTAGTAAACGGTACCTTCACCTCACAGCGCTCCTCTGCTCCAGCGACACATGTTTGATTAAAAGGATGTCGAGTCTGACATCCAATCTGATTTGAAATTACTCAGAGATTAATTTATAAATGAACTGGGGAATAAAGGGTCTCCTAATGTGTTTGCTACCCTCAGCTAAATAGCCTAGCATTAGCAGTTTGCTAAAAGCTAGCTGTGAAACAGCAAAACAAGCTTTAATTCCAACCAACTCTCACATGTATCAGGAAGTGACTTTGACTTAGAGGTTCGGACGTCTCACGGCCGCCATTCAGCATCTCTCTGTTTATTCAGAGATACCAGCTCCTGACCTGGCTCTGCCTGAGAAAATCTGAATAATCTCAGTCATCGTTTCTTTTTATTCCCTAAAGTCTCGGTGTGAACAAGTGTTACAGTTACTGACACATCACCAAAAATAAAAAAATGTAAAAAAACCCCAAAAGAACAGAAAACTGCAGGATAAGTTATACTTCACACAAAAATCTGTCATGTCTTCATTTTCCTAAAAGCTAAACTATGTCCTCTGTTATTCACCTCAATAAAGGGTTATACTACTTTATCTCAGTGTTATTAGAACAAGTAAAGCTGAGGAGAGTTTTAAATAAACCAAAAGTTGATTGTCTGTTAAATATTTTAGTGGGACCATAAATGGAAGTGATGCATCCTATACTGGAAGAGCTTAATCTGTTTTGTTCATTAGTCCAAGGCCTCTATCAGAGAAGGTGTGTTTCCACACATCCAAAGATTAGCCAGTTCCTGTCTTTAAGCACCCCATATGTTTGCATTTTAGTCACACATTGCTGGTCTCATGGGAGCTCTTTGAAGCTTACTCCTCCAGAGCAGATCATAAAACAGGCGTATTGGTAGTTTTTCCCAAAGTTGTGTCCCAGAATGCTGCTTCCACCTCGCACCCCGGGTTTGTTTACTCTTTGCAGCGGGACGATCATTCAGCTCTCAACGAGTTCAACTTTTAAAAGCAGCCAGCTCTGCATGTTTAATGTACGCTGCAGTTGTTGCTGATCCCAAATCGCTGACTAACATTTCTGTGAAAAGGAAAAAAAGTGAGTGGGCCTAACATCTGCTGCAGAAGTACAAAAGAAGCCATGGTGGCTGAGTCTTTCCATTCCCCACTTTTATCTGAATCTGTTTGGGGCAAAAAAGGAAAAGAAATGAGAGTCGACGTATATTTATCATTGGAGGTGTCCTGTAGGAGGAATCCTAAACAGCCAAAACGGATCCAGAGATGCATGACTGTCAAACTGATGAATTCAGTCCCACTTTGGTTGGTTTCCATGTTGTGTCTTTTGTTTAAAGGGAAAAACTTTTAGGTTTGTTTGTCTTCAGTGTTTAACCCGTCTCTTGTTCTGTGTGTTGCAGTACTTTGAGGTGCCCTTTGACTCCAACATGAACCGAACAAAGAACCGGCCCCTCGTCAGAGGACAGATCAGGTACTGATTTCTCTAGTTTTTCCCCACATTGAACTTCTCCTCTTTTACTTCTTATATTCCCTTAAAAACAGTTATGTCTCTATGGGTTAAACCTCTATTTAAAAGTTATTCCAGTTATTTAAATCAAATCCTGTTTTAAGAGTTTATTTCTGTTAATTCTATTGATAATTAAGGCCTGCTGCTTAAGGAAACACAACTATTATATCCACAATAATAATGATTAAAAGTCTCGGTTTGTCCATGAATTGCTGCTCTCTACTCGGTCAGGGCTCCTTTTGCGTGACTTACTGCCTGAACTCAGTGTAGCTTGGAGGCAATAAGCTTCTGGCTCAGAGGTTAAGGAAGCGCAGGTTCTTTCATATTGGCCTCCAGCAGGTCTATATTGTTGTCGCTGATCCTCTTCTTTATAATCTATAGATGCTCTGCAGGGTTTTGGTGAGGTGCCAGGATTATTGCAGTGTGGAAACTTCACAGTGGAACAGTAGTGCAATATCACTTTGCATTAGAGCACAACATGCAAATCAAGACGAGCTGGAACATGTTACTGAACAGTTTCTGATTTATAACGTATTTAGACTTTCTATGCATTTCCTGAAAAATTTATTTGTGTTATAAAGAAAATAAAGCCAAAGGTTGTTGGTATGGAAATGTTGTTATTTCTTTAGTTGGATAGATTTCTCATAATCTCGGCTCTACATCTGGTAAAAAAACTTTTTTTTTTTAGTATTTTGTTTACAATATGTGATGTAATAATAACAGGACTGAAGGGCCTTTATTTCTAAAGGAAATGTTGAATATTCTGTAAACTGTAAAGAGATCTTTCAGATCTATTTCTTTTTCCTTTGATATTTTTAAAGCTTGTTTTCATCCAGGAGAGTCGTAGTGAAATTAAAAACCTGATTTTAAGAGAGTCAAGTGGCAGCAACCATTAAAACGCCAAGTTGCATAGTTAAAAGAAAACAGCAAAGTATGAAAAACTTCAGCTTATTTCTGAGTCTTCCTCAAGAAGTCTTAGTTGGGAAGTGAAAGCACTCGATGAGATAAATTTAAATAATTTTAACAGTTTAATTAAATCTGATTTTAAAAAGGTTAGAAAGTTAAAAAAAAACCAAGATGTGACAGAGAGCAAACCATAATCCTGCTACCATATCTTCCTTATCCAGGTTCTGATATTGTCTCTAGTTTGAAGACGTTTTCCTTCCACTCAACTTTCCTTTTACAAGCTTAACACTTGGGAGAAAAACGTCTTTCCCTGTCAGTGATTTATTTCAGTGATAAACTAGCTGCCCTCACATGATTCTAAAGGCCTTAAAAAATCCTTGATCTATTTTAGAAATTAACTTTTGGATAAACATCTCATTTGTTGCACCTGCGTAACTTTTCAGTGTGTAGGAGGGGAACATGCAGGAGTCCTGTTCTGACTCGGCCACCCAGGTTCTGTTTAGTGTTCTGTGGTGAATTGTGACCCAAATCCTTTGATCTCAAGGTCTGGTGCTTTTGCGGGTTGAATTTCAATGACCGACGGAAACATACAGTATTTACCGACTTATTAGGTCGTTCGAAGTAAAATACTTTCTTGTTTAAATGTCAGCTAACCTCTCTGAGGCCGTGGCCTTGTTACTGTCTCTACCTGCCCCAAACAGCAGGCAAACTAAGAAATTTGGTGATCTGCGAACCAACGGAAACCGACCAGCTGAATGAAATCGACCCACATAAAATCTGCAGCCTTTAGTTTCACGTTTAGATGAAATGTATCCCACCACAAGCAGCCAGTTAGATTTATTACAAACCAAAGGTGTGAAGATTTTTCACTCGCTTCATAGCCAAGCAGCTCGTATTTATCCTATCAGAGATGATAGAAAATTCCCCCTGGGCAGTTTGTTTATCAGCGGATATTTGAGCTGTTTGATGTGGCTCATTTAAAATATTTTGTCTGTAAACACGACTTGGTTCGCTCAGGCTTTTAACGTTTCTCCAGCAGGAGTTGTTTGTATACGTGTCTGCCAGGCTCAGCCTTTCCTCTTTTGAGTCACGCATGCAGTGATGTGTGAAGACAGAGAGCGTATGGACGGTTGATCCTCCTGTCAAACAACCCGGTGGATCAGCGGGTTTACACAGGTTTGATCCGGAGAAGTAAAGAATCAGGGTTTGGAGCATCATAGGAGAAAAGAACAGGAGCCTATTTCCTGTTATGTTTGGAGGAAATTTTGTTCAATTATTGTTGCAAGAAAAAAAAATGTTTTGTAATTGGATGAAAAATCAAAACAAATTTAAAAATGAAAGTTGAAAACAAATGCAGTGCAGAAATAATATTTTTAAATGTTTTAATCAAAATGGGTTTTAAAATTTTCCTTTTTCAAAAAATTATATTTTCTCAATTTTATTTAAAAAAATCATCTTTTATTTTCTCATATTATGACATTATTTTTCAGATTAAGTTTTACGAACTGTATTCTGTTCAAATTGTTTTGCAGATAACTTTCTCTTCATTTCAAGCCAAATAAAAACACTGATTCATTTTATCTTGACTAGTTTCTACAGCCTTGTTTTGGGTTTGAATTGAATTTCTGGCTTTAATTGGAGCTGAACCAGCTGGCCACAACTCTTTAAACATATATTTTTTATTCAGCAGCAGGCAGCAAACCCACCTCAGACTGTGACGCTCCTTTTCCAGCTAAACCCGCCCACAGGCGCGCGGTCGGCAGCTCGTAGGAAGCCTGATCGGCTCCACCTCAGCCCACATGAAACAGCCACAACACCACCGATCGCATTAATGCTCTTATCTCACTGCGGGGCTGTTTCACCAAAATAAAGACCCTGTTTGCTTTCTTTTTGGAGAAGAGGCCTGTGTTTGGTCAAGATGTTAATCTCTCCTCTCTGTAATTTATGGAGCAGTTCGTGCTGAATTTGAACCAGACCTCGCCGAGGCCTCTGAGGAGGAGGAAGTCATCTTCATCCAGCCGTCAGCCTGAGCTGCTGTGGTTTTACCGGGTCCCGTTTTGATCTCTGGCCTTTGTATATGTGCTGCCATCTTGCTGAGGCCGCCTTTTATCCCTGATGAGCTCTTATCAGATGGATCTCCTCCTGTGCTCCTGTTCTGAGAGGCAGCCATGCTGGATGCTGGCCCCTGTGGGTCTGTTCA
This sequence comes from Jordanella pulchra, assembly GCA_034780135.1. Classification (NCBI taxonomy): domain Eukaryota; kingdom Metazoa; phylum Chordata; class Actinopteri; order Cyprinodontiformes; family Cyprinodontidae; genus Jordanella; species Jordanella pulchra. The sequence continues at coordinate 6,328 of JAUZNJ010030189.1, forward strand.
TGTCGGCGCTAAATGAACGCAGCTATCGTCGTCTTATCTTGTGTTTCCACAAGCTTGCAAAACTTCATCATCGATAAGTTAGTAGTGATAGTGATGAGCTCTTCCCTGAGCTTAAATCTTTGTAATTTCACTTATCTTTTTTAGCTTTTGTCTTGTCTGTGTTTATCTTGCTGTTTAAACTGATTTCTTTTCTCTGTTCTTATCAGCCCACTGCATGCTGTGTCATTTGCCGTGGCCTGTGGCGTTCCTGGAGTTGCTCTGCTGACGCTGGCGGTAAACCCGCTCACAGGCTTCCTGGGCGCCCTCAACATCTTTCTGTACACCTGCTGCTACACACCACTGAAGAGGCTCAGCATCGTCAACACCTGGGTGGGCGCGGTGGTGGGAGCCATACCTCCTGTGATGGGTTGGAGCGCTGCGACGGGGACTCTGGGACCAGGTACCACCTGCAGAAACACAGCACAGTGCAAAATATACAAACATAAAAAGGTTTATCAGAGGTCCGTTTTTTTGGGGGGACTTTGTCTGCTTTCACAGACATGTTCTTCCCAAACTTAAAATAGACCGGAGCCTCTCTGAACAGATTTTAACACTTTTGTCAACCGTTTTAATACACATAGATTTTGACATAAAGAGATCAAGTGTAGCTTCTGTTTAAAAGTGCACTAATGCCACAGAATAAGGGGGAAACTGCATGGAAATAATTATTCTGATGCATTTAAATTCAGTCTGAAAATCCAGAGCAGACGTTGATGTTTCCTGAAAAATGGAAAAAGAAGCACAGATGATGAAATTAATTCTACTGCTTTAGAGGAGGGGATCCCTAACATTTGACCCCAGAAATATCAATGCAATGACCCCCTGAAAATACATTATACAAATATATAACACAAATCTGTGTGTGTGTGTATTCATATATATAAGTAAAGTAATTATTGTCTCTTTTAAATAAGTATGCTTAATCTCATCTTATTATTTTTTCATTCTTTTAAATCTTAATTGCAACATTTATTTATTTATTTAATTTCTTCATTTAAATGGATGTATTTCTTTGATGAGGAATTTAATTATTGTACATTTTACAATTTAATTGTATATTTAATATTTTAATTTAGTTTTAGGATGATTGATAAATAAATGTTAGATAATCTTATTCCACTGGACAGGTTTATGTATGTGATCATATATTTCGGCCTCCATGCACCACAGAGATCACATGTTGGGAAGCCGTGCTTTAGAGGAAACACGTCAAATGACGCAAAAGCTAAATGAAGAAAAATCAACAACAACCTTAAAAATAGAGTCGGAGCTTTAATGGGATCTTTCGGTGGTGGATGAGACTTAGCGGCCTAGTCAAAGTCCAAACCTGAATAAAATTTACACTTGAACTGGTTGTTCCAGATGCTCTGCATTAATCTTATGTTATTACGCAGTGAAAGGTCAAAAATCTCACTCAGATGGTTTTATTCAGAGGAAGCAGACCAGTTATCGATGGTTGAGCAACAGAATCGGTTTGTCATCAGATTCCTTCTCTTCATCTCCCTGTTTTCAGGTGCTTTGCTGCTCGGTAGTTTCCTCTACTGCTGGCAGTTCCCGCACTTCAACGCGCTCAGCTGGAACTTAAGGGAAGACTACTCCCGCGGCGGCTACCGCATGATGTCTGTCACCCACCCGGCCATGTGTAGGCGGGTGGCCCTGCGCCACAGCCTGGGCCTGATCGCGCTGTCCACCTTAGCGCCCGTGCTGGACGTCACCACCTGGACCTTCCCCGTCGTCTCCCTACCCATCAACCTGTACATCAGCTACCTGGCCGGCCGTTTCTACCACAAGGGGGACCGTGACAGCGCCCGCAAGCTGTTCTTCTGCAGCCTGTGGCACCTGCCCATGCTGCTGCTGCTGGTGCTCACCTGCAAGAAATACAGCCGCAGTCAGGAGGACACGGTGCCTTTAACCCTCACACCCCCACCCAACTAACTGGGACCCTCCTTTTAGTGCTCCTTCAGTGCAGGTAGAGAGCTGTACAGAAAACACACCAAGTTGCAATCTTTTAAATGTGTGTGCTGTATATATATATTTATTTTTAAATGGTCCCTCACCAGTTATCTGTCTTTTATCTGACTGATCAGTGACCTCGTACTGTTTACGCCACAGACAGCCTCAGCCTTCGCAGCTTATGAAGCCTTGCTGCTGTAAAGTTTCTAGGAAATGGTAAAGCAGGATGGAGGAAATGACAATGTGTTACTTGATGGTGAATAAATCTCATTTCGCTTTGAAACAAAAATATAAATGTGGTTTAAATTTATAAACCTGCTTTAAGGGATCATTTATCCACCGAGGGAGAGAAAATAAACTCTTACTGATTGTAACTGTTTCCTGTCATGTTTCCATCATACAAACTCGGCTATAAACATCAAACACTTATCACCCTTATTAGGAAAAAAAGGGCGTCTGGTTAGCTGACGCTCTGCTGTTTGGATTAAAGTTTTAGCTCTAACCTGGCTGGATGTCCTCACTTTAAGCACAAATCGCCCGCTCTCTTTAGCAGGCCGCTCTGTACACCTGTCACTCAACATGTGCTCCCTTTCCACCAAGTTTTTGGGTGTTGGGTTACATATCCCTCACCATGCTCAGAGAGATGCAGACAAGCACCCCCCGCCTCGCCCCAGAGGTACCGCCACCCTCACTCTATAAAACCGGCGGGATTTAGCCAAGGCCGAGAGACGTGAAACGGCTCGATGTCCTCGTAAAGTGTCTGACCGGATGCAGAGGGTGGGAGCGGAGAGGGTGAGCCAGCTGTTCAGGCCGGGTACGAAGCAGACGGAGACAGAATGTTGTCGGGCACCTCGAAGGCGGAAGGTGATGAGCCCCCTTCTGCATTTTGCGGAGTCTCTGCGTGTTTCTGGCATGAACACGGAGCTGCTGCAGGAGTTCAAGGCCGTTCCTTTGGAAAGGTAAGATTTGAATTCATCTTTTCATGGAGATAGTAAAGACCTGGTTTCCAATAAGGCAAAAACAAAACTATAATGGATTTAATTAGGATTTTAAGAACGAGTGACACATAAGTGTGTAGTTTTGAAGTGGAGCAAAATTCTTTGTGGTTTGAATTCAGAAACATTTTGAAATATGTGTGTTTGGCTACTTTTATTCTGATCGTTAAATAAAATCTGAAGGGACTAAAAAAAGCTCATTCAAACAGAAGAATATCCCTAATATTTAAGTCATACCACTTTTATCTACAGGCTTTAGTTCTGGACTTTAGATGAGCTGTTTATGAATCTAAACCAGCGGCTTCCAAACATTTTAGTCTGAAACTTCAAGTTAATGCAACACGGATGACCTTCTAAAAATACACATAATTACTTTTATATTCAAAGTAAATTAATATTTATATCTGAATATTTTTCTGACAATTATTTATTTTTAAAAGTACTTTTAATTATTTCTTAGTGCTATTTAATTGTTTTTTTTCCTTTTAAATGTATCTTTAATATTTGCATCATGTATTAGATAAAAAAATGTTACAGCTACTTATTTTATGATGCATTTATTTGTTTCATGGGATATTCAGATTAATATATTTCATAACCTAGTTTAACCGTCCATATACCTTAAGGATAATTTCCCATTTATTTGGAAAACTTGACCCCCATTTTGGGAGGCCCTGATCCACACCGTTCCCCTTAAGCTTATTTTGTATTTTATGGGTCCAGACCAGCATCCCCACAGCATGATGCTGCTATTACCGTGTTTCACCTGCAGATGTTGCGTTCAGGGTGCTGTGCAGGGTCGGTTTTCCACCAGTTTGTTTTTTTTTTTATCTACTTCCACCTTTTGATAGTTTTCAAGGGGTGCAAATACTTTTACAAGTGATTTTAAGTTAGAATGAAGATTAAATAAAGCAAGTTTGTGTTTGACAGAGAAGCTGAATTTTGCAGGAAAAAATCTTAAAAGCAAAATACATGAGTTTCCTTTAAAATCAGGATGATTTATTAAATTATCCTAAGATTAAGGAAAAATACCACTTAAATCATCCAGTAAAATACAGTTTTGCTAATTAAATTCATGCCTTGATGTTACTTTCATAATATTAGATTTGGACTACTGTTGTTTTTAAAAGGAAACTATGACAATGACTTCAAAAGAAGCTGTTTTTGTAATATATAAAATTTTTAAAACCAACAACTAAAATTTTTTGATGCTTTTAAATACCTTCCAGATTTATTTCTGTATTTATTTGCCTCCTTTATTCAGATACTGTCGCTCCAGAAGAGTAAATCTGTGGATGTGTGGAGACGACGTGAGCTCAGTTTCCAAAATAGAGGTCAAAACTAAACGTGCTCTATGGAAATGTTTTACAAGCAAGTAAAAGACTGAAGTGTTTGAGGTAAATTCAATGTGGAACACAACCGCAAGGAACGGGTCAGGAAGGACACCCTGCTGCTGTTCTTATATAGTTAATTAATGAAACCTGCTTTTTTTGTTTTGTATTTTTCTTTCTGATCAACTTTAGATCTATAATCTAACATGTATTATATTTTATTTACTTAGTCCTGAAATATTGAAATAAAAAGAGAAAGGTAAAAAATAAGGACACTGAGATAATTAGTTGATTTGACAGTCTGGACTCATGGCCAATGTGATTTTATATATATTAGCTAAAGACGAATTTCTGCCACACTTTTTAGATGTTAATAGTTAAAAATAAAAAAACATAAAACCGAACATGTCCTCCTACTTCAGTCATTCTCTATGATGATTTTGTTTTTTCACATTTAACTGTTGTATTAAACTGATATAATCTTTAGCTGGCGGTTCGTCCTGATTATCTCAGTTTAGGGTTCTTATAACTCAGCTGTGCGAGTTTGATTTTCACACTTACTAACAGTTGATTTCATGCTTTATTGCTAAATGTTTAAATTATATTTGATTTTAAATCAGCAACAGTTGGAACTTTCAAAAAGTCTGTTCATTGAAAATACAAAATATGCAACTAAGTTCTTTCATTTCAGCTGGATATGGATGTAATGACATGTAAAATGTAAAGATTAAAGCTTGAGTAATAAAGTAAAGAAAAAAAATAGTTTGTGTTGGAACAATAATAATCTTAGCTTAAGTTGGTACAGATACAACAGAAAGTAAGCAGTGTGTGAACCGGTGAACTGAATGGACCCGTGGACCTAATAAAGGGCTCTATAAGTACGGACCATCAAATTTCAAATGCACTAAAAAGGAACTTTGAAGGGTTTTGAATTTTGGCCATTAAGATTATTATTACAGAGTTTATCAAATCTAGCTCTGTGTTTTGAGGAAGTTAAGTTTCAGGTTTTTATTTAAAAGGATTTTAGCAGTTTTAGACAACTCAGTCGTACTGCCAGTGAGAACCAAGCTGAGCTGTGATACATTTTCTTCATTTAGAAAAAGTGAAGTGAGAAAAAGTTTACCATTTTCTTTTTAAGAGTACATTAGTAAAAGAACAATAAGGACTGAGAATTGTTTAAACCTCCTGGTTATCTCCTGGATCCTAGAACAGAATGTAGATTTTCAAATATTTCTTTTTCTACACTTTTAATTTAATATAAAGCAAGACAGATAGAATTACATTTTTAATTTATTCACTTTTTAATTTTTATCATTAAAATTATTTTAAAATTTGAAGTTAAGTAATTTCATTAAATACACTTAAAAATGAAGCACTTATTTGTATTCGTTTTTTGTTTTAGTTTCTAATCCGTAGTACGGAAAAAATGGGCTTACAGGCTAATAATAAAATGTAAAAACGGTGCAACAATCTTGGTTCAGTTTCTTTTTATTTTTAGTGGTGTATAACTCATAACATTTTACAGCAAATTTTTGATATGCATATCTGTCAGCTTTGCTGCTTCTTGTTAATAAATGCAAAATGAACGTGCATAAACAAGTCCAAATAAACTTTACTGCGACTTTTCAGGTCGCCTGAACTCATCTGAACCTGTGCCTGCAGGGAAACGCGTGAAAAACCTGAGGTTAATTGCCAAATAAGATTTTTCTTTCCCTAACTCCCTCTCAGCAGACTCCTGACACACACATCTACACACACTGATCCGCACACGCTTCATTTCCATACCGAGGGTCCCACGGCTCAGAAACGCCCCTGCCTCCCACCGATTGGTCTGCTCCTGTAAACAAACGGCTGTATATTTTTTCTCCTGGCCGCTGATTGGGCGCCGCTGCCGTCACTCTGATTGGCTGCTCCTTAAAAGGTGAGCGGCTCTTCCAGTTGCTGTCACTAAGCTGATGAGAGGCTGCGGCGGCACCGCGGAGCAAAGGACGCAACTCAACAGCTTCAGCCGTAATTATGATCTCATTCCTGCTTCTGTCCAGATCTACCATCACTTTCAAACAAGGGCTTATGCGTTTTCATTAGTTTTTCTTTTTATTAATCATTATTATTATTATTTGAGTTTTTGGGGGAGCATGTTTTTAATTTTGCGGAAACTGCAGAGGTGCCAGAAGGAGTGAGTTTGGGCACTATGCGCCGCTGGGATCTGATTTGCTCCACGAAGGCTTATGGAATATTATAGGCCGGTTTTCCACAGTCTGCATGCCTTCTGGTCCAGCCCCGTGAAGAAGAAACTTCTCCTGCTCAGCATCATGTTCATAGTCTGGGTCTATATGCTCTACTCCTGCGTGGGCTACTGCTCCACGGTGCCCGGCCAGGTGATGTTGGACACCTCTTCGGGCAAAGACACCGCTCCAGCGGCGGGCAGGAGGTCGGACCTGGTGTCCAGACTGCTGGCCAAGCCGCAGCCCTGGGAGGACGTGGAGAGCGACTACGACGAGCCGCCCATCAGGACGGCGGCGTCCAGAGACCTGCTGGACGCGGAGCGGGACAGAGGTCCGGATCCAAGCGGCATGTCCAGCTTCTCCAACGGCTCCGGGAGCAAGAAGCTCCCCCAGGCGATCATCATCGGGGTGAAGAAAGGAGGGACCCGGGCTCTGCTGGAGTTTCTGCGGGTTCATCCGGACATCAGGGCGGTGGGAGCGGAGCCGCACTTCTTCGACCGGAACTATGAGAACGGCCTGGAGTGGTACAGGTAATAAAACAATTCATTACTGAATTAAAGAGGACATTTTATGCTGGAAGCTTTCATTAAAAGCTGAAGGATGCTCAGCAGGAAAGCTGGTGTTACTTTTTTCTTTTCTTTCTTTTTTTTACCCACAGCGACACAGATGTTAAGTTTGGTCCAACAAAGAGCGAATGTGACCTTTGTCATTTAATATTTCACTAAAAAGTATTATAATTAATTGCTCGTTTAAATTGAAATTAATTTAGATTAATCGCAAACTGAACAGGCGTGTAAACTGTGATCCATATTCATCTATAAGCATGTTTTTCTCAATCTGTGATGTTTTAATTACTTGTTAGCCTTGGTTGTAGATTTTTTTTCAGTTGTATTTTAAAGCGTATTTTGACGCTTAGATGACATGAAACTGCTGCAGAGAGCAGAGGCTGGTTCCTCGATGCGCAGTGATCTCTGTTGGACGCGGCGCAACACTGCACCTCCACCCTCAAGATGCGTCTCTGTTAACTTCTTAACAGTTTAAGATCCCAGTCTGGAGCTGTGCTGCAGCTCAGATCAATGCACTCAAACACCGGAGGGTTTAATCTCAGTGATGTCCTTTTTTTTCTTTGTTGTGCAGACTAAAGCTTTCAGGTGATTTTATTTGTGTTGCAACGTGTGCAAAATCAGACGCGCCAAGAAAAACTCAAAGCTTTGCGTTATCAACTGAATTAAATTTGATTAGATCTTTAAAAACCTGCCAAACTCTTGGAAATTTCAAATACCTACGGCTCAGATCGAGGCTAAACGTAACTTTTCTTTTTTGTTTTCCCTTGCATAAATTATTAATAATGGCCGTTGTTTTTAAACAGATATCAAATGGGAATTTGTCAACGCACTGCGACTTTAACTAATGTTAATTTAATGACTTAAACTCACGACGGATTTTCTGGGGAGGAAAAAAAGTTTAGTTTTTAATTTTTCAGAGACATCAATAAACTTGGACATGGAGGCCGTATAATGCACTTTGCATAGAAATGTATTTGAACAAGTGATATTTTTTGCGGTTATTCTTTAGAGGCAGCGAAGAGTTTTAGAATACTTTTTAAAAAAACCTCTCATGACCTATAAGATCATGTGGACATGAGCTTCAGATTAGAGATTTAAAAAAAAAATTGACGAGAAAATGTCTTTAACTTTAAATTTCACACTGTTAGAAGTTAAATCAACAAAAATAATAAATGACTGACTCAAAGTAATAAAGAGCCTATTTTTAAAGTTTTGTTTGCTCCACAAGATGGGGCCTGTAAAATGTAAATTTGTCTGGAGAAATATGAACTGATCCCGCAGCAAATGAGCTCAGGATGCGACTAAGCATTCATGAGCAGAAGTAGTAATTTTAATTATATTTGATAAAAATGCTCCAGGAATCATCATAATCTGTAAATGATCTGTAAGAAAGTCCTGTAGAAACTGCAGCAACTTTGTTTTTGTCAAAAGAAAAAACAACCACATGTAGGAAAAAAAAATACTTTTTTATTTACAGACAACACTATT
>JAUZNJ010030190.1:0-14924 GCA_034780135.1 Jordanella pulchra
AATGTTGTTTTAATAATTCATATTACACGTAGCCACATACTATTAAGTAAAACTGACATTGATAATACTTTAAGAAATAAATTATGTTATGACTTTTCCCCTCCATCTCTAGGGAGGGCGGCGCCCGAGCGCCCCCTAAGGGCCGGCCGCCACTGGTTTTGAGATATCTTTTTTAGCATCTTGAAGTTTGCTATTAGAATATTTAGTTTTTTTTGTTTAAGAGCCAAACCTCAGCATGTTGGCAGTTGTTTTTAATGTGCAGTGGTAGGGTGATTTCATTTTCTTTACAAACCTCCATAAATTCCTCGAACATAAGCTGAAATCTTCTTTCAAAAAGCCTCAGACAACTCTGTCATGATCTGACTTAAACATTTAGGAGAACACCATTTAAAATAATGAGACAAATATGTTTATAGCAAAATGTCTTAAAAAAAACTGAGTAATGATGATCTAACTATGTTTACCTGATGCACAATTTGACCTGTTTTTAGTTTTTGACATTTGGCAGGGGCATTTGTCAATTTTCAAAACAATAATTATATCTGTACTTTTTACATTTTTTAAATGGCCTTTTTCATTTATTAGTGAATATGAACACAGTAAAAAAAAAGAGAAAAAAAAATATATGAGCAATGGGAAGGAGAATTCTTTGAGACATGAGGTACAAAAATTACCATGGTAAAATTGTAAATGAACTAAACTTGTATAGATTCTTATTAAGTCCCAGGACCTCAAAGCAATTCACACTACATTCTTCCATTCTAATGTAGCTGTATTGTAGCCACAGCTGCCCTAGGGCAAACTGACAGAAGTGAGGCTTCCATAAAATCAGCGCCGCTGGCCCCTTTGACCACCAACGGCTGGCAAGACAGGTGAAATGTCTCGCCCAAGGACATAATGACTGACACAAACAGACAGTACCGGATGATCCCTACCTCCTGAGCCACTATCAGCTTATTTAATATTTAAATGTTACTGCAAATGAAGCTACATGACTGTAACAAAAGCCTAATTCTAAGTCTGAGTCTGTTTCGAATGTTCCTCAAAAGATTTCCTACTTTCAAGTTTTAGTGTCTTTTTTATAAAATAAGACACTAGATAGATTTTACATTTAGAAAAACTAAAGCCTAAAATAATGTTTTTCAGGAAACCTCTTAAGTTAAAGTCCTGATGCTTCTTTTAATCAATCTTCCAGTCCAGATTTATAACACAGAGAAATAACACCTTCTGATTTACAAGTGATCTGGCAGATGGTCAACTCTGATTGAATTCTGCTCCCATATCCTCCCTGCCCTCACAAGCTTCAGTCCAGGTCTCTCATCTTGGCCAGTACTGTCCTTTGTGTGGGTGGGAAAGAAAAAGGCTTGCTGATCAACACACAGAACCGCCCAGTAACTCCCTGCGGTTTTGGGCACTGTCCTAAATCGAACAAGCAGAATCCTTTTAGTTGACTCACCCTTTTTCTCATTACACCGGATTTCTTTCTCTTTTGATAAATGTCTGAGGGAAAACAAAGAAAGACTTTCTTTTAAAAGGAAAGCGTGGTTTCAGAAATAATGAAGGTAAAAAAGTTCTGTTTATGACAAGGAAGAGTTTTTGAACGTCCTCTATAGGTTTCATTGTACTGTCATCAAGGTCGTTCGAGAACCTCCATGTTAGCTTGCTTAATCCTTTTTAAAGCCATTTTAGGTACAGTGTGTAAATCTAATTCAATTTTAAAAAAGAAAATTATGTAAAATAAGTCTTTTGAAAATACTGACCTGTTAAAAGACCCTAATGTGTCCGAAATGCTCCAAGTTCTCACCCTCAAGTGGAAAGAAACCTGGTCTGAAATAAGATTTAAGAGTTGATAAAGTGGAATTTGTGATCTTTCCAACTATTTTCAAGTTACATATTTAATGGCTTTCATTCAGTTAGTTAATTTAGTATTTGTGTACCTTACCAGACCAAGCCCAGCCTTATCCCCTTCCGTGGTCAGCTTGCCCCCAACTTTTTTAAGGCAGATTTTCATGAAACAGGGAGAAGTAAGGCTCTTGTTTATTTTGTTTTTTCAAAAAAGGTATTTAAAAGGCAGATCTGTGCTTAAAAACCGATAAATGCATTGAATGAAAAAATATTCTTATAATTAAAGTTATAAAATATTGTTGTTACTGGCTATTGTTATTGTTTACAAAGAAGTGGACCGGTGACCATATAGGATCAAGTTCAGATTTTGATCGGTTTACTCATTAATGGCTTGTCAAATATTTAAAATCTAAACCCCCTTTTACAATTACTGGGTGCACTGTTAGATGATGCTGACAATAAATCACATACAGTACAGCCTGAATCTTTTATCGATTATATAAATATATTAGTATTTTTTGTCAAGCAGTTTTTAAATGGAGATGTTATATGTAAATTAAATACAAACATTTTTAATACAATGTCAAATTAGCTATTTTCAACTGAAATGGACAAAATTCGATAGAAATGGGCATAATGACAACAGCTAACTAGCTGCAAAATGTTTTCTACATGTAAAATAATATAGTTAGTAGGAAACACACATCACTTTGATGCATTAGGAGCTGAGGGAGTTTGGGTGAACTCACAATCATAGTCAAAAAAGGGGATAGAATATAGTAAGAGCAGCAGTTGCAAACGTTTTTACAACACGCCTCCTTCTCTGTCCTAACCCCCAATGCTTAGAAGGATAACTTCCTCTATGATGCATCTTAAAATGAAGAAAAAAAGCTTTAGAAATTTAGATATAGAAAGCAGAGTGTGTTTGCTTCAGAGTCTTCTCAGTCAAACTAATACTTTCTATCAGTAAGATAAACCAGATATATATTTACTTTGATTTGTTTATTAGAAGTCTCCATCTTTGAAGAAATGTGTTGGATTAGAAAATGTTAGCAGTCTTTTTTAAATCCGCAAGTAAACATCACGGTCTAGTCATACAGGCAAACTACACCAATATGCCAACCCCACTTATTTTGCTATTACTTAAATAAACTGTTTGTTGCAACATGCTTTATCAAGAGATAAAGATGGTCACATAACCACTAAGCATAATATGGTTCACTCAACAGTTGAATTATGCTTTTAATATTTCCGTGAAAGCGAAAACTGGGCCCTTACAAAAACAACAGACAAAAGAGGGACCTCAGGGCCCGTAGATAGTTCATTAAAAAAATAAAACCAGCTTAACCACAGGTAGTTAGAACTGACCTTATTTTTTTCATTACAAATAAAAAGACAACACTCCTTCGTGTAGTATTCAAAACATACTTTATTTCAGCACAGAACAGGAGACACAGAGACGAGCTGCTCACATCAAATCCGTGCTGTGCAGAAGGACTTTTTCCTTGCAAACGTAAGCACCTGCAGATGGTGAACCAGGTAAACAGAAGGAAGAGCTTACTGTTTCCCAAGGGCTTAAAAAGCAATTTTATCTGCAGTTGGCAATGTTGAACAGCAGAGTAGGTGAGCCCAAAATGCAACCAATCACAGCCTTATTTACTTCCTACTTTCTACACAAAGAACAAGAAAGTGAGTTAAGTACCACTAAAAATCATGGTTACAATGAACTTTGACCCTAACAAGGATGAAAACTGTTTTAAATATCAATGATAGAAAGTGTTTTGTCTTTGCTTTGAAAAATAACTGCAAAATGGTTTATTTTCCTGACGTAAATAAATGTTCAATCATGACATAGATTCTTATAAAAGTTTGTTTATATTACAACACATGAATGTATGATTTAAAAACAGAGCAGCTTTTTTACCTTATGGTATGAAGTTTGATATAAACATAAGTTTGAATTAATCCATTTAATATCATGTTAAGTAGGACAGATGACATTTGTAAACCATGATCTTTTTTTGGGAAAGTAGAAAAAGAGATATACTGCAATTCATTTTAAATAGATGTTAATTGTGCATACACGTAGGTCCTATTATTTACAAGATTTTATTAAATTAGTTGCATTTCAGTGATGCAAAAGATAGCTTTTTGTGATGATATTGTTGTTTATTATTGAAGATATACTTGCTTCTATAATGGGAAAGAGAACCTATTGTTCGTAGATATTAAAGAATAAAATCAGTGTAGGGTAATAACAACATCTTTTTCTGTATATAATTGATTTGAATAATTACTTGTTCATCTTTTTATTTTTATCTGTATTCATTAGTATGTGATCATTACTTGCTTACATACTGTAGATGTTTGCACATGGTTCTGTGGGTGCATGTTGATGGATGTGTGCTGCTGTCAGAAGCCAGAGTCTGCCAGCAGGGCATAGCCTTGTCTGTCCATCTGTCAAGCCTGGAGAGGTCCCACTCTGAGACTCCTGTGGTTGTCAGGGCACTTTGCCCTCCACAGTGTGTTGCTCTCCTCCTTCCCTCCCCGTTTCTCCTCCTCATCCTATTTCCACATGCACTGCTTCCACCTCTCTTCCTCCTCCTCACAGCTGCCTCCTCAGCTGTGTCCACTGGCCATCGTCCCACTCCTTGGAGCATGTCCTGTTTATCTGAGTCACAAGGTGCACACTCATACAAAAGACACATATATTGCTGCATACCTACACTCTCAGATAGACATTAAAACAGAGTTGAAACAGTTAGTAATATCTACCAGGAAAAAAAGGGATTTTTTTTTGTCTTAATTTAATAATTTACTCTCACTCTAAACCCGTTCAGTTTTTTTCCAACAAAATACTTTCATGTGTTTAATTAGGTTTTTCTGCAACAATAAAAGCTGGATTATTCTGAAGGAAAACAAAATGAGACATGGTTTTCAACTGTCTTTATAATTAAAACGTTAAGAAGAGCCAAATACACATATCCATTTGGTGTTGGGCAAGCTACTTAGAGAATATAGAGAGTTTAGCTACAAGTTATTCTACTTTAAATGAAGCTTCGCTACACTAAAGCTACCCACCAGAGAAATGCAGCAAGCTAAGCTACAACAAAATGTCAAAAGTAGTTTAACTGCATCAAAGCTTCTGAAAACAGATTAGATCAGTTTAGCTGATTGTCAAACTCTTCTGTCTCAACAAAAAACAATAGTTATGTTCTAATTTAAAATTTAACTTTACTATTCAGCTATAAATTAACATTTATTTCTAAGATCTTTGGACAATCATGCATCTTACAACCACAACAATATCAATATTCCTCAGACTAATACAGAAACTGTCAATGAGTCGGTTAAATTAATCATTGTAAAATGGTATTTAGTTTCAATCAAACATTTGATCTACCTCATTTCTTTTTTTTTGATTATTTAAAGTGGCTAAAATAACCAGCTTATTCTAAGATTATGTATTTTTGTTATGGTCTGTGTTTCGTACAATATTTATCACCCCCATTTTGTCTTACTGCCATCTACACAAATATCTATTTAAACTGAACACAATTTTGTTTTGTAAAGAAAACAACCCTGCACAGACTAATATTGTTCTGCTTCTAACTTTTCCTGCATCAATTCTCTCCATGCACACGTGCATTTATAACACACACATACACGTGCGAGCATGCATGCACAAACACATTCACTCACACAGCGTTATTATTTTGCCATCAAACGACATGTTAGAACTATCTGAGCTGTTGATGGTTGATGGCTGGCTGAGTTGAGATGACTATAGCTTAGCTGATTGTATTAATTGCATGTGTGTTCTTAGATTTGAGTTGCATATCTCAGAAGTAGAAAGCCTACCTCCTCTTCCATTGTTTCTAGCTGATCTGGTACCCATCGGCTGCATAACATAGTTTTTGCGGGGATCTTTTTATACACAGTATAGGGCAGAAACTATAATGACAGGAACACAACATAAAAAGGATGCACTACTCCTGCTACATCTGTGTTGGGAGACGAGGACAGATGTGTTTAATGTCTAGAAATGCCTCGGAAAATGTAGCTTGAAGCTTCTAAGGGCGCTACTCCAGTACTTTGGGCTGAAAGTAGCTTAAGTACAGAAAAGCTGTTTGATATAAAAAAACAGTGCAGCTACGATTATGTAGTTAAGCTAGTTACAATATCCATTTATGCCCTCTCTTTTATAACCCCAAATTAGAGTTAATACATATGTGAGAAGAACAAAAGAAAAGCACCCAGGAAGCCCAGATTTACATTAGATGGGTCGTAGAGGTAAAAAATAATCATAGAAAAAAGGTTTAGAGGTAGGCTAGTCTGGACGTAATCCTGAATGATGTGGCATGTGCATTCAAAACTCTCAAAGGCTGGAGAGGTCAATTCAAGTAGACTGGGCAAAAGTTCCACTATACCAACTATAGTTTTATGACAATCACTTTTTGTATTATTATCTGATAACAAAATTAGTTGGACGAGTTGCAAATAAAAAAAAAAACATGAGTGATGAGAAATACTATTTCACCCCGCTGTATGTGTTTTTCAGATAGTTCATAATTTACTCAGATGAAAAAACTGGATTACACCTTATGACAAACCTCACTTTTACAAGAAACATTTTTGTATTTTTGTCACCTCATGTTACCTATTACACCCCATTAGAACAGAAAACAATACTGAACTAGGTTTATTTGTTACTTCATTTATATGTTATTGGGAGAGGGGCGATTGTTTTTCTCAACCAGCTCTAAGGGCTTGTCTTTTTCCTTAAACAAGAGGTAGATTAATGACTCATTTAGAGAAATGTCCTTTAAAAAGCTTGTCAATAAAACACCCCTTATGTGCAAAACCAAGATCAGATTCTACACAAATGTTTGATTGTAACATGCATGTAGATCTTAACATGAAACAATCTATGGCAGATTTACTTTTTGATGACTGACTTGAGTAAAATCTTGTGTCATTTGGTGCAATACAATCATGTGCTTCCTAATACAATGAGATGTTTCTTCAGTTGGAAAAACAGCACATTTGAAATATTGATTTTGTCATTTTTAATGAGTGTGTGCATCCATTTGAGCATGGATTACTATAATCATTCCTGACAAAGGCACAAATATTTGCTGCTCCACCAAATACCGGCAGGATAGCTCTAAAGCAAAAAAGCTCTCCCACACGAGGAGGATTTTCCTGACTTGCTCTCTCTCCTTCTGTGTTTAGAGAGCACAGCTTCTTCACAACTTCGGTAAGAAGAGCTGAGCACTGACCCAGCAGGAGTCACTATGTATTTATCTTCAAGGTAAATAAACACTCAGTGGGAGAGGAAACTGCAATAATATATGCACTAACTTTCCTTGATCACTCTCATTATTAAAAAAACTCTGGTTCCCATGGTTAGAAACGTGGGGTCCAAGCTGTGCTGTTCTGCTTCAGTGAAATTTTCTTCAGGTGTTAAAGAAGGAAGAGTACACTGCCCAAATCCAACATGTCATGAATTATACACACGTTTTTCGCCCTGCTTGTTTTAATTAGCAGCAGTGGTGAATACATCATACTTTCCAGTTGTAGTTATTGGATGAGACTAGCCAAGGCTTTAATGCTGTGTCAGGAAATAGCTGTGTCAGGCCTTACTTCTCTTTGTGACTGATGGGTGACGACTGAAAATTAGAATGTGTGAAAAGAAATTTAAATATACAACTCTAATCTTGGTAAATACAGCCGTAACTAATATAGCTTTGTGTATTTCAGTTGCATTCCTTTAATTAAGGAATTTATCGTCCTTTCCAAGCGACACATCAGCCAACACTCGAGGCCACGCCTGTTGTTCTTTTTTTTTTTTTCTCTCAAGAATGATTGGAAGCTTTGATATGCCACACTGACATCGCTGAGATTCGTCCAATCACACTGAGTTCTTCTCCGGTGCTGTCTGCCAACTGCAACTTGATCTGGAGCAAAAGCTGGGCGAGGCAGCTGGAGTTGGCAGATGAAAAACTTTTAAATCGGGTTTGACAGTGCTGACAGATACTAGAAACTGCAGAAGGAGACAACTTGAGTGATGCTGCAGAACTGGGTTGTTTGTGCCTGTATTTTGGCAGGCATGTGTGCCAAATGCAAATGAATACAATAGTAAATGCAGGCGCTCCAGGCAAACAGAGACACTATAAACGGAATTTGGTGGATTATTGAAGGGATCCCTACAGAGTTAAAGGGCCCCTTAAGAGACATTAAAAACAAACTTCTGTTTAAAGAGTGTTTTTTTCTGCTTTTTAATGTTCAAAAAGAAAAGTTAATCCCCTATTCCAATAATCACCCTTTGCAGCAACACTTCTGGGAACATTTGTGTTAGCAGAAGCATGTTTGTGAGATCAGGGACTAATGCTGACCAACATGTTCTGGCTTGCTTTCTCTAATCTGTGCAGACCATGAAAACCAAATTCACTCATACTTGACTCTTGATGCAGTGACCCCTCTCCACCCCATAGCCTACCACTTCCTGGCTGTGTCAATATCATACCTAATCCCTGTTGATTTATTATATCACAAATTGGTTAAAAACATTCTCATCACAGGTGAAGCTTCAATTATTTTTACATAACATATTTTTAGTTTAATTTTGTTTGTTAATAGAAAAAAACATAGAGAAATAGTATAACTGGCTACAAAGCTTTCATCCTCTACAACAGCAAGCTACGGGCAAATTTAGCATGTGTACATGTGTAAAGAGTTAATCGATGCAGCATATCTACAGGATTTCCAGGTATCTTGTCCATTTATCATTGAGTTTTTTAATAGTAGTAAAGCTGTCTTGATGTATAGCTGTTAAACTATGAGGTTTTTAAGGGTTACCTTTGCCCAGTACTATGGACCTACTACTAGTCGTTCAATCTCAGAAAACCAGTAAAGGTTGCGAAATGGGGAAATTGCAGCTGTTAAGTCATAGGTTGCGAAGGATGATTGCTGCTTAAGTTTGATTTATGCTTGACGCTTCCCCGAGGGCCACACAGCCAAATTTAATCATTTTAGCTTCTATCCACATAAGCATGTCACCTGCAGACCGAATTTCTACACCATGCACATATGAAAATGTGTAACTATGCAGACAGCTGAGCACAAAAGACATGGTGGATTATATTTGTAAATCTAAATTTCTAGATGTATCCTGTGATTTAAACCACAATATAACTACAATCAAGAGATTGTCATAATCTCTTGGAAAAAATGCTGTCACTAAGGCTTTGGAAATATATTTTCTATTTCCTCATGTACTGTGGTGTTGTGAGCTTGCAGTGCATGCTCCCCTAAAGTCGGCAAAAAACCACACAGAGTATAAAAGCTGCAGACGTTGTATCTGCATGTTTCATGAAACATAGCATAACTCAGCCTTTAGGCTACTTAGGGTCTATATTATGCAATCTGATTCAATCTCTTTCAGTTAAGGTGTGTGGTGAAGCTTTATCTTCAAAATGCTTAGTGGACATATGGAAAACATTAGAAGTTTTGCAGGTAATTGTCATAAAAAACAAATCCACCCACTGAGTCTTCAAGGGCTCAGATGCATGCAGTAAAAGACTTGTGCTCAGCAATGCAAACATTAACAGAGCACCTGTTGTTCTTAGCTTTTAGCTTAGCTATATACAATATGTTTGAATGGTCAGAATAAGCAAAAATATGGTGCCTGCTAGTTCATTCTTTTAGAGGATGGGCTCAGATAACCAGACGTTGGGTCAATAGCAGTATACACAACCTGGGGAATGGTTATTTCCCCGCTTGACATCATAAAGGGAGTAATTTTCAAACACACCATTCTGAGCACACATTAGTTAAGAGGTGGAGCAAGGCAGTGAGTGAGATGTGCTATTTAACCTGAAGTTTGTGAATATATTAAGTAACTTGGACTGGAAGCTTTAGTTAAGTAAAAGGTTATTCAGAATCGAGGGTAAAATAAATAAATGATAATAGTTAAATGATTATAACTGTAACCTGCTTAATAACAGGGGTTTTTAGCCTTTTATTCATGGTGAGCTCCTGGCTGTTAAAATCCAGGGGCCTCCCACCAATTTAGACTATGGTTATTGGCAGAGTTATTAATCATTAACCAATAAAAGCTCTCTGTTAATTTGTCTGTTACCCAAAAAGAATGATTCTGGCCTGAAAGATAAACTGCTCAATGTATAAAATAACAAAAAAACCTCCATTAGGTTAAACAATAGTACCTTTATTTACAAACAATCACTAAAAGTAACACACTGTAGAAAATAAGCACAAGTAAGAAAAACAACACAAAAGGGAAAAATGGGTGTTCAGGAAGAAAAGCCTTTTGGTTTGGCACCCAGTCCTTGGTCCGTTCAGTTCATCCACAGGTCGCTCTCGAAGATTATTGAATTAATGCGATACACTCATAATTTCAACAGTACAGGGCTTAGTTTTATGAATTGTGGCCTTGATTGGAGCTTTTAAGCAGGTGTCTCCTGTGGCTATGGTTGTTAGCCGTTAGCGGTCACTCCCAGGCGGCTTGAGGTGAGGGGGGGGGATTTCAGGATGCACGGTCCAGCGGCAGGTACTCGTAACAGTTCGGCCTCGAACAGCAATGTCTACTGGTTCCTCTGGAGTACAGCGATCGGGCCTGGGCTGTTCCGTGGGTCAGCCAAAGCTGGAAACTATCTACTATGCAGGCGGTTCAACACTGTGTCAAACTCGGTTTGGGTCGCAGGAAAACACTATGTTCAGCTTTTGAATCGTAGGCAGGCTTAATCTTTTTTTGGTCCAGTGAGATAGAATGTTCTTCTACTGAATTGTTTGGCTGCTAATGGGGTTAGCCTCAGCTACTGATCGGTGTCTCGCCTATCGCGGATCATGCCACTGCTGGAAGAGGAAGTAGAACCTGGGACACTTGCTTATATGACCTCAGTTGCAGCATGTGAGGTCAGAAGAATGCCACCTTTATTTAATTCCTCACATTTGATCTGAACAGAGATGAAAGTTTTCTGTGTTTTTTTGGACCTCATATACAGGCTTTGGGATATGTATGACTGTCACAAAATGTTTATAAAGTTGATTTTTTAAAAATATATATTCTTTAATAATAAATAATCACACTAAGCATGTCTTAAAAAATTTTTAGGCAATCATTCTACTTAGCGATTCATTTTAGTTAGGAGTTGAAATGTGTTCATAATTTGTTTCATCAACGTAATAATGTTTACATTCTGTACCTCTTTTATGTTTTATCTCACACTCCCTTTTTATGTTTTGAGATTTTTAAGTAAAACCATCCACTTGGCTCCTTTCTAGCAGTGTCAAATAATAAAAAAATTCTAATCTTTTACCTGGGTCTTAAGATTTTGACCAAGAGTGTTTCTTTCTTAAGAGGGTTTAAGACAAAACACTATTAGGTATAAAAATGGGACTTAATTTAAATGTCATTACAAAATAATCTGTATTTGCTTAAATTCATGTTTGAATTTTGATATAATGTGTAACTTTATGCAGATTTATATGAAAATTAAATGTGCCAATGAATATTTTTTTAATGTGTCATTTACATACATATAACAGTAGGTTTAAAAGGTACATTTTTAACAAAAAAATAACACAGTTATTAGCTGCATGCAATGACAAGAATATATTAATATCGCAAATAAGCAAAGTTAATAGCTGTACAATACTTTCTGTTTGTTGTGTCTTTAATTGTTAACATCCCTTTTTATGCAAAAAAAACTGTTAAACAAACACACTGAACACTGTTTTAATTTCTGCAGCTCCCTTATTCTATCCACCTGAGTATTGCTAATAGAAAAAAAATGAATTGCAAGTAAAATTTGCTGGTAATAATTGAAAAAAAATGATACCTGGATTTCTAGTAAGTTGAATATTGCCTCTAAGCCATAGATTAACAACTATGGCTGTAGCTGTGGTTTTAATGTTTGCTCAACTGGTGCATGTTGCAGAGCAAATGTTCAAATGCAGATGTTAGTAAGCTGGTTGGGTTCTACTGAGGGTAAGCTGATGGGAAGGAGGAACTGTAGAGAGGGGAGGGAATTAGTAAAATAGTTTTGTTGAAATGGACTCTGGAAAATTATTCAGTGGTTTTCATCTCAGGATAAAAGAGAGCAAGTCAAAAATTCAGTGGAGAAACGAATAAGCTCATCAGCCCACTTGAGATAGTGGCTTGGAGTGTGGGAGATAAAGCCATTTTGGCAGAGGAAAATCATGCATCCATCACAGGGCTTATCGGTCACTGGGGAAAGGTGCCTATAATAAATCGTCAACTGCAGCGTCAACAGCTCAGAGCCAGACAATGGGAGGCAGCGAAGCGGTGCTCTGCACTTGTTTGAACAGCGTGACTTATTTGGAGGGCAATGAAACAGAATGGAGATATTTATAATGTGAGCTGACTTCATATCTCGCCAGAGAAAGATATGAAGGAGCATTGATAGCTTCCAGATTGCAGGGGAAGCTCTGGGGGAAAGGTGAAGAAGTTTGCAGTTGTTGTAAAGAGACTGACAACCTTTTCATCTTGTCTCCACAGCCTGCTGAGACCATATGGTGGTCAAAGGTTCAGACACCTCAAGGACCGTGCGGACACTGTAATAAAAAGAGGACCACTGCACTGAAGCTGCCTATGTCAGGATTCACTCAAGCTTTGAGGGTCACTTGACCTCTAAAAAATCTGTGAAATTCCTCAATCGGTTTAGATTTTTGTATTTAATGGTTTTGTTCTCATTTAGAAATTGGTGCATTCAAATTCACCGAAATAAATGCTTAATGCTTTCAATCTTATAACTTTTTAATTGACCCCACAGCCTTTGAGAACCTCAAATGAGCAACATGAGGTGCTCAGTTTCATTCTACTTGGAGGAAAAATGTGTTGCATTTTTCAACCAAGGAATACCAATCAGTGGGGTTATTTTTCTCAACAATATTAAATCCTGAATAACATCTGTTCTGATAAAAAAGGAACAACAGAAAAAAAATAAAACATAAATCCTCTGTTGTCTCTAAGAGGGGAAATTTGGGCGTTTCAGCAGCAAGTAGGGCTTAACTTACAACATTAGAAATGACAAATTTAGATTAAATTAAATGTGCAGCCAAAAAGGATGATTTTAGAAAACAAAATGGACATGTAGTTATTGTGCGTAAGAAAAACAATGGCAATCTCTTCTCAATAAAAATGGAAAAAACTGTAGAGCGGAGTTGCAGGAGGAACTATTTTCCTGCAACTGGCAGGTGGAGAGATCTGCTTTTACATTCCTTAGTGCACCTAGGGTGCCACGAACAGTCACTGAAAGAGGTCTGTAGTTCTCCAACAGCTTCCTGTATGGGGTGAAAGACATTGTCTATTAATAATGATATTTTTGCAAGAGCCCTTCTTTCTCCCACCACCTTTGTTGGCTCGAATGCAGAACCTTAATAGATACCTTGTCTGACATTTCGGTCAGAAAGAAAAACAACTGAGATAAAGATCCTTCTTCTGACCCAAAAGATACATTAATGCTTCATGCACACTTGTACTATATTTGACCCTTTTACCATCCAAACTGACTTCATTCTTAAGGCATTGATTTAAAAGAGGAGGGAAGACTGCTTTTCAACATTGGTCAGATTTTTACGAGGAGCCCCATGATATGCAAAGACGATATCCCTTTACATTCGCCTACATCACCGCCTTTCTAATCCGTTGATGCAAGGCAAAATTAATCCATGCTTCTATTCTGTTGTCTAAACCATGACATTATCACCTGAACCTGGGAGATGGATTTGAGACTCATAGTGTTGGGCAATATTTTTGATTTAATCATGGTCCAGATTTGTTGAGTCAGCACAATTTATATTTATATATATATATATATATATATATGTAAATAATTCAAAGTTATCTTATCTGAGCTGACAGTAGGACATTGGGAATGGTATTTTGCTGCTACAATCTAACTGACTCATAGTTCAACATGTTTTGTGTTCAAAGGTTACATTCAGCTTATGTTTGGCTGTAACAACCATCTGAATAAGTTTGCCCATTCTCCTACATAACACGCAGCTGCCAATCTCTGAATATTTTCAAACTGTAACTTACAAAGATTTTTGTGAAAATCTCAAAGGATTGTGTGTTTTAAAAATACTTAGACCAGCTTTTCTTGCACCTACAGACCTCAATCTATTCACTTACTAATAATTCAACTTCCATTCAAAGTTCCCATGGAAGCATTTAGAACTTGATGAAAACAGTTAAACTGCTCTGCTGTTTCGTGACAGAGTAATGGGAGAGATGGGATACATCAAATATGTACCTGCCTTTTTTTCAGTGGTGATGTTAATCTCAACACAATAAATCAATAACTATTCTCCATTGCCTCGCTTTGAACTGATAACCTATATACATGCTTTACTAATCCCAATGGGAAGTCTAATGTCTCAGCAACTGATAGGGATTTCTTTATGAGTCGTAGATGTTAATAACTTCAAGAAGGATCTTCTGTAGAGGTTTGTCTTGCCTCAGATCTGGAGAGGCATTTTACTTAGGACCTTTAATTGTTGTTTAACAGTTTTTTTTAAAGGGATGCTCAGGGTTTTCCATAATGTTCTTCATTTGATAAAGAATTCTTCTCTGTAAAATCCTATCCAGAGGTTCTAGATGAGCTCCTAGAAACAAACAAGCCTTCTTTAGCTGCTTGTTAAGCTTGTTTAAATCATTTGTTTTAATACTGTTATCCCAGCAGAAAATGGTGGAAGAGTACACCTTCTGCACAGCAGACCTTTAGTCATCTGAGTGTGTCTCATGAGTCTGTCTTCAATTAGATATCTGAGGTTTACAGAGTTAAAATGAATGATAACAAAACCATCCCTTATGGTTCTCCTATGCCGCTAACTATCCGGTTAGACACTTGACCCATTAGACTCTTAAAAATTAGAATGTTATCACCATGACCTAAACTCTTTTTGGACTAATTGTTGGGATCTGGAGATTTCCACCTTCCTCCAGCAGAGCGCGCCGTGGGTCTCCCGGGCTGGAGCCCTCAGCACACCTGAGGATCATCAGCCCATCAGGAGACCCTGCCTTCATAAGC
>JAUZNJ010030191.1:0-14924 GCA_034780135.1 Jordanella pulchra
ATAAAAGGAAATGAGCAGCAATCTCTTGAATTATGAGAGATTTACATACAATAAACATCTGTTTATTTATTAATGATAATTTAATCTGATATATTATTTGAATTATTTCCTTACAGAAATCAGATTCCTCCTGTAATGCTGAGCATCTTTTTGCAATTTTTTTTTCATACTTTGACTACTTGTCTTTGTTGATAAGCTCCAAGTCTTTGAGACTAGAAGGCCTCTTTGCCATCACCCTAATCTGGTTCAAGCTGGTTTAACCTCAAAGCATTGATATGAAGCGAACTTAAAGGAAGGTAAACTTGAATTTGAATCTAAACAATCTCACTCAATCAATTTGGGAAGAAAACATCTCTCCAAAGTCATCATAAAATGTCAGTAATGGGTAAAAATAAGCACTGAGAAACTTGTGGAAGGATCCCTTTGATGAGTGATCCAAGTCATATGCCTCCATGTTGCAGGCAACACTACCAAACATATATAAACCTCTGAGAAAGTTCATATAATTCTATAAAATCTAGTTCTGGACTTTATTAAAGTAAGATCTCGTGCTGCGGTTTGAAGTCTATTGTGACGTTCCTGCTGACTCTAAATTAAAACCACTTAAAACTCAGATTGTTTTCACGCTGAGTTGAACAGTGGCACAAGCCGCAGCAGCAGACGAAGGACGCATGTGTGCCAGCTTCAAGCTGGGCTTCAGCATGGGGGGCGAGAAAGTAAATTAAACTCCGTTGTGTGATAATGGCCGTGTGTAATCGCTCTGTTCAGAGCCGGTGAAGCATGAACGCCCAAACACACTCCTCCTTACGCTGCGCTTTAATTTTAACATCCAAAATAATCTACACTTCTTACCCAGCAGTAGAAGCAGTTGCTTTATTCTGATATTTCTGTTTCAATGTGTTTATTAAATGTGCAAAACTTAAATAATAGGCAAGATGATTAGTAGAGAAAAGCATAACTAATGACAAATAGTACATAATATAGATTATATACATAAAATGACTAATGGAAATGAGGGCCGAGACCCTCAGCGACACTTCAATTACTCTCCTCATTAAGTCAAACACAAGAGAACAGCTGGTCAGGGAGAATATAATCGATGTGCAATTAATTGATTTCCTCAGTAGGGGCCTGTTAGCGGCCGAGCTGTTAATCGATGCTGACAACTCTGCGCTCTGCACGAAGGAAACAGAGAGGGTCAGAACCACGGAAACGTCTCTCAACAGCTTCAGTATTTAACTGTAGACGGCACACATGGATGTTAAACGTCTCAAGTGAAGAAATGCAAGCAGAGATCATAATTAAATAAAGAACGGAGACTGAATGTGTTCTCACTTGTTGTCTGACCTAAGCTGAAGCATTTGGCAAGAAAGAGGACAGTTGTAGATAAACTATGAGGCTTTCCATGTTGCACAGTGTTGAAATAACTCTTAAAGCTTAAAGCAATCAAACAACAGCAAGAAATTAAAAAACAACACTACTGAAGACAATAGTTTGACTTTGTTGTGGATTTTCTCTGCTCCACACAGCGTCATAAAAATACACATACTGGCTCAAATATTTGCATTCAGCCTCATGTAGGAAACCAGGTTTCAAGTTTGGTCCAGAATCTTTTATTTTATTAAGGTTGGGGTCAATATTAACTTAATATTAGCCAGGTTTTAAATTCTCAATCTATGCTGGGTCAGTGTTTAAAAACATCAAATACTTTCTGAACAAAACCCACACTAATACCAGGTTTTAAAGTTTCAGTGTTGTCAAACCTTTTCCTCTCAATTAATTCTGGAAACTGAAATTTTAAAATAGATCTCCAGACATTTGAATGATAAGAATCTGAAACAGATGAGTTTTATTCCAATACAGGTCAGGTAACTTTTCTCTTGATGGTCAGTTTGCCTCTGCTTCCAAACAAAAGCTGCAGCTCCTCCTTCAACACAGCTGAGGTCCTCCCTCCATCAACATCATCCTTCCAGCAGAGCTGAAAAGCTGCAACCTGCTGCTCGGCTTCACTTCTCCCCACAAATTGCAGCAGTTCAGACAGAGACAGCTGTGTGACCAGAAGCATGAAGTGTTTGAACAACCGTGCTGAGAGCCACCTGACGGGGCAGGCGGAGTCCGAGCTGGACACCATGGCCAACGGGGCCTGGATCAACCACGGCTACTGTGGATCTCCCCAACCCCTGACCCCTGTTGTCAACACCATCTACGGCCCGCAGCCTGCTTTCCCAGGATTCATGGACAGTGCATACAAGCTAGATCCCCCGGGCCACATCCAGGAGGAACCATGCACCTCTGAGAGGACTGAGAAGAAGAAAAGAAGAGGCTGTTGCTCTATTAAAGGTGAGAACACAATCTACCTACTTAGAAAAACATGTATAAGCATGAACAGTTGACACCAAAGAAAATATTTAAGGAATTAAACATTTCTGTACGGTCTGTAGGGTTGTGGGGAACAGCATGGACCGAAAACACTTCTAACAACAGGGAGAAGTTTATCCGCACCACTCTGCGGGAGTTAGTGGTCTACCTGGTCTTCCTGGTGGATGTTTGTCTCTGTGAGTAATTCTGAACTGATTCATTTCTTCTTTATGCACAAGCTGCTTCATGTCTTAAGTGGATCTAAAGGTGCTGACTGTGTCCTTTGTTTTACTAATTTTACAACTTAAATTCCTTTTTTTTTCCATTTAGCAGTTTGTTGAATGATTCTTATTGTTCCAACATTAAAGCCCTGCTTTTTTCAGATCTCCATGTGCTTGATGTAGTAAAATCTTTAAGAAAACATTCTTGAGTGGCTAAATACAGATGAAGATACATTTATTGGCACAGCTGTAAAGAATCAGCCATTATTTAAGTAGAACTATCTGAAACTTAGGAAAATATGATCTAACTTTCATTCTGAACATATTTATTCAGTCTTGGAATCAATTTATGGAATTATGCTGAAATTGTTTTGCTCTACTGGCCTATGCTGATACAACACTATATAGTTTGATTAATGTTTGCTTTTGGAGACTTAGTGACCCCAAGATGCAGGTGAGCTAAAGAGATGTAGCTTTACCATCTTTGCCATCCTCCTAGATGTGCATTTTGTTGAAAGATGAATTGGAGCTCAGGTTAAATCTAATAACCTAAGAGAAGAGTCCTTGTGTCACATTATATTATTACCCCATGGAAACAGGAAGTCATAGGGTAATGATTAGAAATTCAAAAAAGTCTGATTAACTCTAAAAAATATCAGATTTTAGTTTTACTAACTTTATTCAATGCAAGACTTTTCTACTGAAATATAAGATGAAAGAGGTTTTAATGGTTTTTATTTTTTTTCCTAAAGTTTACTTTTAAATTTATCTACTTCGCTATTCGACCAGCTTTTTGGTAACCTTTGCTCTAAATAATATTGTCAGATTTTATCTAAAGTGTTAGTGGCATTTATTTGAATCTAAAGATAGTGTTTGTTTGATTTAACAATTAAAACAATCTGGATTATTCTTTGAAGAGTCGTTTGTCAGGTTTAGGTTGTGGAGACTGAAATTTTATGTCATTTCTTTACAAATTGCAGAAATCATCGGAATTAAAAGTGTAAAAATTAAGGCAAATTCTTCGTCATGGAAAAGAATTACATAACTCACTGGCGTTTCGGTTTATTTGAACAAATCTGAGAGTAATTGAAGGGCCTGATGATGGAAACTTTCTTCTCAATGCGCCTCTTTTTTCCACAGGGCAGCTATTGTCCAGCCAACCATTAGGAGTAAAAAGGACATAAGAACTGCTCTCTTGGCTTTTAGTGATAAGAGCATTTGGTCAGGTCCTTTGTTGCTTTGTGTGGGTTAGATTTATATTGTTTGGTAAGACCGGTTGCATTAGTCCTGTGCACTTTAGTCAAACAAATGACAGGCCCTCAATCTGGATCAATTTAACTGCAGCAGTGACCAAGACAAAGGTCTTCAATGCGGCCTCGCGTGTCTGCCTCCAGGGTACCTTATCTCTGAGCTCCACCTGAGAGAAGTGAGATAGGAAAAAGAGTGCAAGTGTTAACAATGTGATTACGTTGATTCTTTCAGTGACATATGGTATGACCAGCTCCAGCACCTATTATTTTACCAAAGCCATGACGGACTTGTTTGTGAGCTCGGCCAGTCAAAGTGGAGTCACATTTCAGTCCATTGGAACCATGGAGGACTTCTGGGATGTGAGTTTTTTTATCTTCTGTAAAAAAAGGAAATGAAAATTGCAAATCCAACCCCATTCTGTTCTCTCTATACAATCAGTATGCCCAGGGCCCTTTATTAGATGGCCTGTACTGGACCAAATGGTACAATAACCAGTCTCTGAACACCGGAAACCGATCATTTATCTACTACGAGAACATGCTGCTCGGTGTTCCCCGGATGAGGCAGATCAAGATCAAGAACAACTCCTGCAAGGTCCATGAAGACTTCAGACATGAGATTCTAGGATGCTTCGATGTCTACAACGAGAAGAAAGAAGACGACCTCAGCTTTGGTCTCATCAATGGATCAGCGTAAGCTCCTTCCAAAATGAATGAAAAAACTGCAGAAAACATTCATGTCAACATATTTAGAGAAAGATGTTTCACTTGCTCTGTAGGTGGAGCTACCACACAGAGAAAGACATCGACGGTTCCTCCTACTGGGGCCTCCTGACTACCTACAGTGGAGCAGGGTATTACCAGGACCTGAGCCGGACCAAGGAGGAAAGCGCCAACATCCTGGCAGAACTGATGGAGAACCTTTGGCTGGATCGAGGAACCAGAGCAGTTTTCATTGATTTCTCAGCTTACAATGCAAACATCAACATGTTCTGTGTCATCAGGTGAGGTCATGAACTTTTCCACTGTTCTATTCCTCTACAGACCTTAACCGTTAATGTATTAAAGGTCATATGTCATGGTTTTAAGCTATAGACACGTATAGATAAAACTATGCCTTCGGAACTATGGTGGTATTAATCTGTAATAAAATATAGTTTTCTTCTTCCAACCCTGAAGATAAGCACTTGCCTTCTCAGTAAAAGGGCCGTGTCTCTGTCTGGGTGCCGCCCGTTTCATGACATCTCCGTATCATTTCTGAAGGTTTAACTATGGTGGCCCTGAGGGGCAAAACATAACAACATTAGTGCAAACAAACAAAAAAACAAACAAAGTCCAAGACCTCTCTCAGTGAAAATAAAAAAAAAACAAGAACAACAAAAACTAACGAATACATCACTTAGACATTAGCTAAAAAAGAACAGCTGTTGTCCCAGTGGAGATGAGCTGCCAAAAGAGCCACTTCATCTCAACCTTGAGCCAAAATAATCTCACTCTGACTCCTTCCTGAGCAGAATAAGTGGATGTTTGTTTATAGTGCAGCCACAGCGTGGTTAAGGTAGGCGCTTCCTGGATATTGTCTGCTCTTTTTCACAGGTATGAGAAGGACAGTTGCATGAAACAAGCAGAATACCACTTTGTGAATGATTAAGGAACATATAACACAATTAAAAGCTCAAGACGTCGGTCCTTTAAAATAAGGTTTAGCGACCTAAAACAACACACAGTAAGGCATGTTTGTACAATGGAAGGAAGATTATTTGAGTCACTGACAGTTTTTGAGTGGTACACTTATCTATTCAGACAGGTTAAAGCTCCATATATTTTAATGATTTATCTTGACCAGCTATCCACATGAAAAGAGGGAAATTCAAATTCAAGTTCCGCTTCTCAAAACAGCCCAAGCTGGTTCAGATTGGATGGGCGACCTACCATAAATTCCGAACTGGACATTGGGCTTTGACTAGACCGTTTTAAAAGAGTTATTTGCTTTGATCTGAACCTTTCCACCTCTGGCTGAGTATTCAGAGTCAGATTGTTTTAGATTTCTCTCTAAATATTAATCAGCTCTAATTTTATCTGGTTGATTTCCATCTTTCAGGTTGGTTGTAGAGTTTCCGGCAAGTGGTGGAACCATCCCTTCTTACCAGATCAGAACTGTTAAACTGATCCGCTACATCAGCACCTGGGATTACTTTGTCCTCGGCTGTGAGTTATTCTTCTGTGTTTTCATCCTCTACTACATCGTGGAGGAAATCCTAGAGCTCCGGATACACAAGTTTGCCTATTTCAGTAGCATCTGGAACATCCTGGATATTGTCATCATATTGGTAAGACAGTTATTGCACTTTTAGATGAGAATCTCCTCTCTTGTCTGGTTTCCATCGTCCTGAAGGAAGAAACTCTGCTCTCCTCACCAGCTCGCCATCGTTGCAATTATCTTCAATGTTTTCCGAACTGTGAAGGTGGACAACCTGCTCGGTTCGCTGTTAGAAGAGCCAGATATATACGCTGATTTTGAATTCCTGGCCTTCTGGCAAACCCAGTATAACAACATGAATGCAGTGAACTTGTTCTTTGCCTGGATTAAGGTAGATTACTAACATCTCTTACATCTTTTTGGCCTGAAGACTCTCTGTGTTTTATCATAGAAATGATCTACGTTGATTTTAACAATTATTAGTCCTTCATGGATGTCTTCTCTTTTGCTTCTTTTCTTGAGTTTAAATGTTTCAACTCATCAAGCTAATTTTATTATCAAACAGGCCTGAGTGAGTAAAAAAATGATTATACCGAGGAAATTAAGCCAAACAAACTGAAACCTTGTCTGAAAAAGTGATGGTCCACTAAAACCAGGATTACAGTAACTAGTGTTTTACTTTACTGTACAGGAAACCTTAAACCTCCTTTGCAGTAATATTTTCATTTAGCAACATTAAGGAGTTTACACCATTAACATCTATTTGGACTTTGACTAGGCTGATGCAAAGCCTTATCTTTGTTGTTTTGAACCATTCCCTCTCTTGTGTACCAACCTAGTCTTGCTGCATAACCCAAATGTGTTGGATCATAACGTTAAGAACAACAATTAGAAAAAGTCTCCTTCAGCACTTTCTGCTATAGAGGAGAACTGATGGTTTCATGAATTGAGGCAAGTCGTCCAGAAAGCAAAGCAGCCCCATCATCCTACCACTAATAGTAACCGCCAAATGCTCTGTTAGTTTTATGCCACTAGTAATGGGATGGATACCTTCCAAAGAATATTTTGAAAACATAAGAAAATTCTTTATGTTCATTTCTGATAGCGGTGCTTTTAGCCCTGAAAATATTCAATAGTTCCATATTTTCTCTCCCCTGTTTCTGAATCATGACCCTAAGGGCAAGTGGTCTCCATAGTAACCTCCTGGATGAGTCCTGGGTGTTTTTTGTGTTAATATTGCTCAGCTGGTCGGTTCTGGAAAAACAATCTGTTCTTCCATCTCTTACTGTAGTTCTGCAGGGTCCAAAAGTCTTTGAAATGGCTTTAAAACCCAGTTGGTTGTAAAATCCTTTTTTCTATCTGTTAGATAATTCTCTTAGACCGTGGCAGGATGTGTGCTTTCCACGATATTTTAGCTTACTTTGTGTTGTATGACAGGTTCGGTTTAAGTGAACTCTTGTTTCTGCAGGTAGGGCAGTCATCAAACAAGTGCAGCTCAACAAAATAACGTAGTTAACATGATTAAAATGGGTTAAAATACTTTTTTACATAGAGTCATATTGGTTCAGACAGATGGCTAACTAAATCTTTAGACTAGCTAGCTATGAGATTCTTAATGTATGATGAACGTGATTAAAAATACCAGTTTTACTGTAATAACATAATAACCTAAAAGAAAAAAATACAAAATTCTAATTTTAAAAACAAAATACAACAATTATTCTCACATATATTGTAATATTAAGCTAACTAAAAGTTAGCTAGCGACTAAGGTTTGAATGTAAGAACATAATCCAGAAGGAAAAAACTGGAAGGTGACACATCCTTTTTCACCGCAGCGTAAGCTTCTGTCTTTTTTTGTAGATTTTCAAATACATCAGTTTCAATAAGACCATGACGCAGCTGTCCACCACGCTGGGTCGGTGCGCCAAAGACATCTTAGGTTTCGCCATCATGTTCTTCATCGTCTTCTTTGCCTATGCTCAGCTTGGGTACTTGGTGTTTGGAACAGAGGTCGAGTCTTTCAGCACATTCGTGAAGTGCATGTAAGTGGTGATAAATCTTGATACTAAAGAGATTTGACCCATAGAGCTTAACTTGCACCGTCTGTTTCATCCTCCTGCAGATTCACACAGTTCCGAATCATCCTTGGAGACTTTGATTACGATGCCATCGACCGTGCAAACAGAGTCCTGGGGCCCATTTACTTTGTCACCTATGTGTTCTTCGTTTTCTTTGTCCTACTGGTCAGATATGTTGCACTACTATTATTTAATTTTTGTGAATTAATCTAAGCGAATGTTCAAGTGAACTCTTTATGTGTTTATCTTTCAGAACATGTTCCTCGCCATCATAAATGACACGTATTCAGAGGTCAAAGAGGAACTGGCATCTCAGAAAGATGATCTGCAGATTACCGACCTCATCAAACAGGTATGAATAAAGTTGAAATTATTGAAAAAACTTCCTAATGTTTACTAACGACACACTTTCTTTAAAACACAGAGCTACATGAAGACTTTCATGAGACTCAAACTCAAAAAAGAGAAAATATCGGACGTTCAGAAAGCTCTGCAGTCCGGTTCTGGAGAAATCGAATTCAATGACTTCAGAGAGACTCTCAAGGAGTAAGAGACAATAGAGAGGAAAATATGTAAATAAATGGGATTATTAGATGATGATTTGAATCTTCACAGCAGTCTTCAATTTGCAGGATGGGTCACGGAGATAATGAAATATCTGCAGCCTTTACAAAGTTTGACCGCGACGGCAACCGAGTTTTAGATGCAGATGAACAAACGAGGATGAAAATGGAGCTGGAGGAAAAACGGGTTTGTTAATGATGGTTATTTCACTTTAAATGAGACAGTGAATGAATTTCTTCTAATACAACATTCCCCATCTTATCCCCATACAAACTTTAATTTATATGTATTTTTTATTTATACAATAGACCAACATGAAGTAGAAAGTCTGTAAAGGGGAACAGAGAGGATATATATATATTTTTTTCATAAATAAACATTTTAAAAGTCTGCATTTGTCTTTAGCCTCTTTCAGGCTAACACCCCTAAACAAAATCCATCTGTCCACCAATCACCATTTATACCCGTATAACCATGCAGGATGGTGGCTACCCCCTGCAGACTTGGGTAAACAACAGGGTCCAAGAGCCAAGCATGCACACCTGGGAGGGAGCAGGGGTACCTGGAGAAAATCCACACATTCACAGGGAGAGCAGACAGCAGTCTCTAAAAACTAATGCAACTTATTGATTTCAGAAGACAGCAAATTAGTAAATAAAAAAGTATGCGAAAACCTCCAAGGTTTGTCAGAGAACCTTTTGCTGGAAGGAAGCGATCAGGAGTCATTTGAAGTTTGCCACAAGCCATGAAAGGACAAGGAAGTCATGATGGAGCATGTGATCTGATTAGATGAGACCAAAAAGTCACTTTTTGGCTAACATGCTAAAATGTGTGAGTTTAATGGAGGTAGCATCATGCAATGGGGATTATTTAAGAAAAAAAATGTGAGGCTTTAAAAAAGGCTTGAGACTGGGTGGTGGTTTTCTTCCCCTGGCGAGGACATTAATGTGTTGATATGGCCTAGTTAAAGTACAGATCTAAATCCAAGAGAGAATCTGTACCGGGACTTGACATACACAGGACTCTTGATCTGATCTCACTGAACGTCAGCTCAGCTTCTTTTATTTTCACTTGTCAAAAATTAAAATGAAACTATGAATGGTTACGTTTCCAGACTGAGAACTACTTCCTGTTGATCTATCACATGTGCTTTTCATTTCCATCAGGACGCTCTTAGCGCCGAGCTGAACAACCTAGGAAAGAATTATGGGAAGGAGTTTATGGAGAGGCCTCCTGCCTCGTCAGAAGATCAAAGGAGTCGAACATTTGTGGAACAGGAGCATTTTCTCAGGTGACGACTGGTTTTGTGTATGATTGAAGAAATGTGAGGAGCTACATAAATGGATTAAGAACTGATTTTTTTATTTATTTTTTACCATCAACCTCTCCCTCACTACGAAAGGCTGACTAGACAGGTCCTCCAGATTGAGACATCTATGGCAGGCCTCACATCCAGGATGGATCTGATCATGGAGAAACTGGGATTAGAGGAAAAAACTGACAGGAAACAACTGTTGGAATGACGTAAGTAGAGAGAAGAATGGGAATTCGTTTCGATCTTACGTTACATCTACATCAAGACCAAAATAGGTCATAATATAATTTGTGTTGTTAATGTATGATTGGAATCTAGATTTTGCATGCAATAAATCCTTGAATATCTTAATTGTATTTGACAGGTTGAAAGATTTCTCTAAGATGGTCGAGCAACAAATGCTGAAAGTTCATCCAGAAAATCTGAAAGCTCCACCAACGACACCTTAATAAGCTATCAGTTGAGGCGCCGTGTGCTCAGAGGAAATATCCAGAAAAGATGTTGTGGAAGTGTAAAAAAATCTCTTTTTTATTAGCTGTATTGTATCACAGTAGAAATAACAATGAAACGGTCAATATTTAATAGTTTTCACATCTTATCAAAGACAAAGCACAGCGATGCTTCGATGTACAAACTAAGTACACCTTGTGGTTCAACAGATAACAGCTGGATTTAGCATGCAGGGTGTCGAGGCATGAAAAGCCCATATCATCAGCCCTCCTCTGCTGTGCTTGGATGGTGTGAGCTGTTTGTGTTGATGTTTCTTTTTGGTTTTCACCCAAAAAATCCTGACTTTGGTGTCTCCAAGAGTCCTCAAGTCCATTTAGATGCAACCGTGCAGACATAAAATCACACCTTTGTAAATTATAATACGCAAACTGTAATATTATTTCTATTTATTACACAGTGATGTATTTAAAAAAAACTTAGTTCTGTTGCGTTTGATGATTAGGCCTTACAGCTAATGAAAACTAGTAAGATGAATGCCCCCAAAAAAAAGGTTGGCTTTTCCTTAAACTTGCCCTACAGTCAGAGTAATATAAAATATATTTAAAGTCAAGATGAAAAGAGAACATTGGACAAGGACCTAAGTTTATCATTCCAACACACATTAACACAGGGATCATGGGGACATCTCCAAAGCAACAGACTTATCAGTGGGAGATTATTGTGCTGAAATATACATTTTAGTTTAGAGGGTTTTTTTTCACATCTTCAGCAGGTGATTTTCAAGAGTTACTCTTTTAATCATTTCATACAAACCAACATATCCAATATTTTTCCAACTATCCTGTCATTAACATTTAATGCTGATTCCTGGAGAGTCTGTGATGACATTTCCACTGGAAACTGTCTTAAATTGCTTTAGATATCCTGGAAGTCACTTTACAACCCCTCTAATAAAGCATTTTATTATATATTAGCAGTAAGTGTGTACTTAGTTTTTATCACTGTATAGAGAGGATGTCTCTTTGCTGAATGTAAATCTGTGTACCACTTGTGTTGCATAATAAATACCTAACCAGTGGTGTTGGTGAAAAAATAAATATTGTAACAGCGCAAAACTAAGCCATACATTAGTCGCTAAAAATGTTGATCAAGTTTCTTTATGGTGTTTAGGAGTTTATTGCTCTATAGGTTAAAGATCAATATGTCTGCTTCAAAATCATGACATTGTTTTCCTTTTCAACAGATCAAAATATACTCACAAGCTAAAAAAAAAACTTGCTTACATAACTCCAGATAGTTTTGCGATCTTATTGTAGGAGCAATATAATCCAGATGATTATATGTAAAATGTAAATAAAGATAAAAATATCTGTTTAGATGTTGCATAAATTAATTTTTAGTGTGTAGATGTGTTTGCTTTGCTGTCATTAATCACTGTCTAATAAATGACACAGACAACAAGGTACAAATGCTGTTTTATTTGAAGTGACTGTTTTCTTTTCTAAATGGAAATGGCATTTTTATTAAACATGGCTTCAGAAGATCCAATTATTAACATAGGAGGTTGTCGTTACATTCCACATTAGAAGCAGTTCATCCGCTTCCAGCTGCACAAAGGAAATGGCACAAAAAACAAACAGGGAAACGAAGCTGAAAGAAAAATTTAGATTCAAAGTCGACTTTTATTATCAAATCATTTAAGGCCTATTTATAAATTATATTGCTAAAAATTCAAAGAGTGATATCCTAGGTTTTACCAACATTATGTACATTTTATTTTAATAGAGGCTCACCTTTAAAATGTCATATTTACACACTCAAACGTTGCTCCTCGTTTCATGTCTTGAACACATCAAAAATCAAAAGAAACTAAATATTTTGTTCGGCAGACAGGAAAGAGCTTTTAAAGGGCATGTTATATATTAGAGGCTTAAAGTCTGCACATTTCGAAAGGATGAACGTGAAATTATTCCTTTTTAGCCCTCCAGTTGTATAACAAAGCAGAATAGCATTTTAAAGGGACTTTTTGAGAACAAAAAAAAAAAAACAACCTTTTTTTTAGCCACACCTCTAAAGAGCAGGAAGTGAGTACCATATATGGATGATTTTGTTTATTACAACGCGTTCTTGATTTAAAATGAGGTCTCTCCACTAGAGCCCCCGTTTCCCTCAACATCATGAAACAAAATGAAAAAAAATGTATAAAACAGAAACCTAAATGCAGATAACCTCTTGAGCAGGGAGTTAACAGCCAGACCGAGGAGCCACTGCTGCTTTTAGGCATAAAGTTTGATTAGGAGAAAAAAAAAATTATGCTTCATTTTAAAAGTTTTTAATCTATCCTCTGGTTTTACAAAATG
Source organism: Jordanella pulchra (assembly GCA_034780135.1). Classification (NCBI taxonomy): domain Eukaryota; kingdom Metazoa; phylum Chordata; class Actinopteri; order Cyprinodontiformes; family Cyprinodontidae; genus Jordanella; species Jordanella pulchra. The sequence continues at coordinate 12,800 of JAUZNJ010030191.1, forward strand.
GAACAACTGCACATTTGACTGCAGTTGAAATTCACCAGTATTGAATTATCCTTTCTGCTGTGTAGAATTAGCTGAAGTTTTTAGCTCCAAACAATATGGTATCATAAGAACTGCAGTGTGAGTTCTACACTTTTATTTTAAACGGATACATTACTGTGGTGAAGTTTACCGTCATCAACGAAAGATGGACAGTTTATGTCAAGAAATGTTGGACTAAAATAAAAGTGTATGGCTTAGATGTTTAACGTGTACAAATCAAGGCCTGTCAGAGCAGCAGCAGAAATGAAGGCTTTCAGTTTAAATTTTGTTTTTTTGTAACAAGAGGTTTTCAGATTGTTGTAAAAAGAAACGGCTGACTAGGCTTTTAAAATCACCAAGTAGGGTGCCTGTTGGTTAGGTATCCCAAGCAAAAAAAATGATTTTAAAGTTTTGTCCTGGATCAAATTTACTTTCTCAGCATGTTTTTACTCTTGAGCAACTTTTGGCTGCTTGCTTGTTTATATCTTCTTTAATTTTTAACATAGAAGTCATAATCTATCTGGAGGTAGAAATCTGAGAACAAGTGAAAAGAAAAACTTGAAAAATAAAATGCTGATTCATGCCCTTTAAATTCTGACACATCAAACAGAACAGCGCAGAGACAAATAAAACCCAAACAGCAAGATACAAGAAAACATTCTGATATAAGATTCTTAAAATTGCATTTTATCAGAATAAGTTATTGAAAGGATGATCAAAAGGAAGTTTATTAAATCCTGTTACCAAACAGAAATAAAGACCTTTGAAAGAGCCAAGGTAAGAAAAAAGAAAAAGTGTTTTAACCATTTAAAATTTAAAAATCCTCTGACCAACCTGCTTAAAAGTTACGTTCACAAAGTTTTAATGTTTTACAGGGAATATAAAAAGGTAAAGCCTTTTCTTTTCAGATTTAACTCCAGAAATTCAAAACTTGGCAGCAGCATCATTTGAAATTAAACCTGTCAGTCTGCGACACACATTTAATTGTAAAAAAAAAAAAAAACCAAAACCATAAAACTTCTTTAAAGTAGCTTTTTAAGAATTTCTTTTTATACAACTTTATTAGGATGAAAAAAATCCAATTTAAATCTGACATTTTATCGACCAACGTGAAGCTGGTTTCTCCCCACAGCTCAATGATGGTCTACATATAAACTCTCCATTTATACAGAACGCAGCATCAGACACTAAACCTAGACCTGAAAAGGAAATCTGTCCTGTGACTTTAGGAAGAAAAAAAAAACCATCAGATTTTCTGTTCCAATCTGTTTTTTAAAAATGTTTCCAAAGCGGAAGAATAATTCATGCTGAATAACAGGAAGGCTCTTTTAGACATTTTTATTCTCAAACTTTAGTTATTTTAAGAATGACAAATTCTTTTGTTTTCATCAGCAGATGTGAACTAATGGCTGAGATTCAAGGATCCAAATACTTTGGTTTATCATTTCAATATTTAGGCTTTTTAGAAACTATTTAGGTTAGTTTCTTTGGCTTTCTTTTTATAATCCAAAAGTAGTTTTCCATTGCAGTATTGGTTGTTATTACAATATAAATAAAGTTCTGGGTCAGGTGGAGAGCGATTTTAAAACTGGTTTGAAAGGGACCGACTCCTGAACTCCTATTCTTTTGTTACTGTCCAGATGAAAAGTGCCATATCTATAAATTCCCTTGGCGTTCTATTTAGGTTGGATCCATCTCACTGCATCTGATAGCCCGCCATGTTATAATTTCCCACGTTGGACATGGCGGCATCGGGAGGCGTCGGCGCCGAGGCGTATCCGCCCATCCAGGCTGATGACTGCGACTGCCTGCAAAGGTTGACAGAGCCACTTTGTCAGCATAACAGGACTCCTTCTTAACGTGATTTTCTTTTCCAAAAGTGAAACACAAATTAAACTAAACATTTAAAGCAGTTTTTAATCACATTTATGGGTATTTTTTTAAAACAGTGTTTCTTCGACTTTTACGGAGTCGCGCTGTTTTAGATTATTTAAATATGGAGCCTACGTGGATTTAGGTTTGTCAAATACTTACAGTTGTGTTCGAAATAATAGCAGTGCCTTTAGAAAAATGAGTAAATGTCAAAATTCTTCAAAGAAATTGTACT
>JAUZNJ010030192.1:5660-40259 GCA_034780135.1 Jordanella pulchra
TAAAAACAGGTGCTTTCCAACCATGACATGATTGTTAAACCAGGAGTAAATCTGCATATTGCTCAAAACTCTAGTGAGTTTTGATAATTGCCTACTTTAACAAAAAATAAATAGTTTATGCTGAATCATATTTTGAAACATTTTATGAAGTCTTGTTGTCTCTGTTCATACAATGTAAAATAAAGTCAATATGCTTGGATCTTAGAGTATCTAACAAAAGGAAGAGCAGCCCTATAGGACAAAATTGAAGATATGCTTTGACGCTATGTAGACTAGTCAATGTACAGCTTGTATGATAGTGAAAACTTGCTCATTTCTCCAATAATTCAATTAAATCCCAGGACATATTAAGTCAAATATGAAAGAAACCCAAAAAACCTCGAATGTAAGCATAGCTTGTCCAAAAGATAAGCAATCTAAATGGCTTTTTCAGCCTTCATTGATTTCTTACACAGCATATATTGTAAGTCCTAATGCTTTAAAATCATAATTACACAGTAAAACATTGCTTTAAAACATTCTGTATATCAAATTTTGAATGATCAAAAAATGTTTTCCACTCTTCCAAGTGTCTTTGAATGGATGTAAGAACAACCAGTTCAACTTGAGTCGTCTGATGCGACTATCAGACCGAACGAGAAAGTCTGTGTTAAAACATCTCAATTCAAAATGTAATTACTGCCATGTTTGTTTAGATTTTTTACAGAAACCAAAAAACATCTATTTTGTGGTTAATAAACTTGTTTCCTATTTAAAGTTCTACTATTTAAAAGTTGAATTCAATTTACCATTGCAGGTAAGAGATTTTGATTTTAACTCCAATTTAGCTCAAAAGTCAGACTTTCTTAGGGTCCCAAACAACATTGGGTCAGCGCTGAAAGTAAACAACATAGATATTAAACTCCATTACTTCACTGCTAAATCTGAAAAACAAGCTTCCAGTTTTGTAAAACTGTGACTAACTAAACAATGAACACATATTTCGTCAACCTACTCTAAAATCACAAGGAATGTGAGAGCAAAAGGCAGATATTCACTGTTTGGTCTGAGGGTTGTTCTCTACAGTCCAGCTGGTTACAGGGAGCAAACTGTTGTGTTTGATGTAAGGTGGCTGAAAACCAAGAGGTATTTATCTTTCCCTTCAGATGAATCCATATAAAAACCCAAAGGGAAGCATTTGCTTCTACACTTTATGTATAAAATCAAAACGTTTTTGCTCTTTTATCTGAGGGGAGATGTATGCTGACAGTCAAACTGTCTCCAAAGTTATTTGAATCTGTGGTACATGATCTGGGGAGTATCTGTCATGTAATCCAGTGACTCACTCTGAGGACTAGAGATTTGTAATTACATAAATAAATCATTACCAGAATTTTCACTTTAACGGCCACTTAACAGGAACCACTGTTATTGTACCTTTGCATTTTTAACATTAGTCACTGTGTGTAAGGCTGGAACTCCCTAACAACTGATACTATGCTAATCTTTATGCTTCAAACAAAAACAAAACTTATGGGGAGGAATCTGAAATCAAATAAACCTGAATGAAATGCAAAGGTTTTCAAACTTTCCTGATCTGATTCTGGTCAGCCTCTGATGATCCTGTCTTTTGGGAAGCCTTTTAAATTAGACTGGAGCAAAATGTCTAAAGTCTTTCTGAAGCTACTTTGGCTGCGATTTCACTCTTCTCTGTTTCCTGACCAGCAGAGCATATTGTGCCGCAAACCATTAAAGACGGTGGAGGCAGAAATGAAGGTGCGGTGCCGTCTTTGAAAAGTAAGAAAACAGTCATAGAGGATCTGTGATCAGACTTGCAAGCAGAGTTGGTTCCATTTATTAGCTACTTTTAACTCGCTTACATTTACTTGATAAATATTTTTGGCAAAAAAGTACTTTAAGGAGTATTTTTTACTTGAAAACCCTTTTTTTGAAAAATACTACTTTTACTTGAGTAACATTAGTGGCTAATCTACGAACTGTGAGCTAATTCACTGAGCAAAGTTTAAGCTTATTTCAATGAAAAATACACCAAACACAGACAACATAACATTGTTTCTACACAAACTTTGATGGTATGATGTTATTTTCTATTTTCTGAGTCTGGTGTAGAGATAAAAGTAAAGCAAATATAGATATTTTTTTTACCAGAGGTACTTCACACTGTTCTAAAGAGTAGACATTACACTACTAAAGTATGGTTTTCATAAGGTTTATACTAAAGATTTTTGGATTTGGAAAAGGGTTTTTGTCTGCCTAAAGTTTGCCTTTATTTATGTAATTTATGTGTCTATATTTTTTATGCACTCTGCAAAGTACTACTTGTAAGAAAAAGCCAGAGAATGTAATGGTTTTCAAAAGTGTAATGTACATGTACATAACAAAGGCATTTATAGCAAACAGTTCCCCTGTGTTTTATTTCCAGCCGCTCAGTGAACTGAGGGTTTACTAGAAAACACTAGAATACTTGGATACTAACAGCATAACAAAGGCCAAAGAACACAAGTTATAAAACAAGATCCCAAGCTTTGAATGTCTAAGAATTTTCAATCCATCGGCTGAAAATGGACAAGCTGCCTGCCTAATCTAAAGGGCCAGGCTAGAGGAGAATAAATCAGGGAGACAGCCAAAAGACCTACGTGACCCTGGAGGAGCTGCAGAGATCATCAGCTCTGGTGAAACAATTGGTTGACAGGGAAATCACTAGTCATGCACTCCAAGAAAAGAGGCCTTAACGGATGGGTAGCAGGGAAAAAAATCCTGATAAAATAAAGCCAGAATGTTGAGCTATTGTACTAAAGAGAATGGACCACAATGCTAGAAGAAAATCTCTAATCTAGATAAAATTCCAATGCAACACCCTAAAACACATTAAATGATCCAGATTATTTTGCTCATTAGTTTTAATCAATCAACCAATTTATCAGGACAACCACCAATGGCACAGGCGGTAACGTCAAACAAGAGTAGCTAAGGTGAGGCTCCAGCTTTGATGCTGTAGTTCAGTTCACCTGAGGCAACATTCTGTAAAAACGTCTCGCAGTGAGCCCTCCGCCTTCCTCCATGTTTGATATTATTTTTCACTGCGAGCTAACATGTCAGCTGCTGCCGTATCTCCTCCATCTCTGATAACATGTTCTATTCTCAGAAAATCAGGAAGAGTTGATTTCAAACAGAGCTGCACATGTGAGGCTAAGTCAGTGTCTATCCGCTCTCTCCTCGGTCACTCTGTGGGTCTTCTGAGTGGGTGGTCTGTTTCAAGAGAGGTGCACTGGAAACTTTATACCAGCATGCACACTCACAAAAGGGGAAACTGGGAATCACACCAACGCATCACAGCAGAGGGTGGAGCAGGCAGAAGCCCTCTTCCAGATGTGCGACATTAATTTAGCTGATCCAAAAACATGAACCGGTAGCTCCCACTCACTCATCACTGCTGAGGGTGTGTGTGTGGGTGTGAGAGAGAGAGAGAGAGAGAGACAGCCTCTCTGCTTCTTCTCTTACATCACAGCTTCTAACAAATACCTGCCAGGCTTTCTTTTCTGAATGAAGATGAGGATTTGAGCAGGTTATGAGAACAGCTTCCTCTCTGACCTACAGAGCAGCAGTACTTCCACTGAAAAAGTACCCGGAGGGGCTACGGTGTGTATGTGTGTGTGTGTGGAAAGACAAGGGTAAGCAGGAGAGAAAAATGAAATCAAATAAAAAGTAGAGCAGAGGAGGAGATGTAGGAGGGCGGAAGTGGCTGATTGGGTCCCTCCAGAGATTCTTTTGTTTGGATTGTTCTGCGTTTCACTTCTTTTCTCTCTATCTTCCTCCCCTCTGCAGACATCTGAGGTAGATTACAACAGAGACCCCGGGTCACATTTGTGACTAAAACCAGGAACATATGGTGCTGAGAGCGTGTTTGAACGTCCAGTTCAATGCAGTGGGATCCCCCTCTCTGGTCCCCAAGTGGTGGTCAGATTTATTTTCTTGTCCATTGTCTCTTGCTGGGATATCAAAGGACTATTGTTTGTTGACAGCAAGAGTACCGCAGGTTACCTACAGGTCCTGGTTTAGGGGCCTCTGCCTCTCCTCTGTATTTTTGCTTTATCTTTATTTGTTCTCTATCACACAAATCAGTCTGATCAATGCTATAATAAAAGCTTTCTGATTTGCTGATATGCTTGGTTTGTTTTATTCCAGGCTTGTTTAAATACCCCCTCAGGCACCTTGCTTTCTAGCTGCACAGCATGCCCCAGCTTTAATCCAAACCTCATGCAGAAAGCACCCACTGTAGCTCATTTTGCATTATTTCCACATGGAATCAGGTTAAAGGAGAAAGGAAATGTTTCTGTCTTAATAATTTCAGGCAGACAACACATGTGTAAAAGTGTCATTTGACTTTATTAGCATTGGTTTCACTCAGTTGAACAAAAAACAACTTTTGTCTTTGGAACGTTTACCATGGAAGGAAGAGACAAAAAAAAAAAAAAAAAGACTACAAAAAATAAGTTGTTAAACAATGGCATTATTATAGTTCGGACGAAAGAACAAAACTGAGGAGAAAGGCTCAAATATTTTTGGATGCAGGGCATTTTCCTCATTTCCTGCCCTGTTGTTTATAAACAATAAAAAAGGAACAAAAATGTATTTACAGTGCATTTATTTACATTAAGGCATTTATGCTGGGGTAAAACCACAGTGTTATGTCCCAGCTTCTACACAATTAAATAAATAGAGAGATTTCCCTTGTTAGATTACAGTGCTATATTATTTTTAAGCTACCTGCAGTGAATGAACAAGTACAGTTATAGATAAAGGTTGAATCACACCATCAAACTGACACTTGGGTCTATGTTAGAGGACAGGTTCACTTATTTCCTACTGAATCTCATGTTCGGTGCATAAAGCAATCCATTAAGATGTATGCTAAGGCTTCTTTGTTCTCAAAATCAACTGAAACTCATCAGATTTTTCTGTTTGATTTCATTGATTTAATAAAAGAAGCTACATTAGGTCTTAATGGATTCTGGTGATTAACAAGATCATTTCAAACTTGCTTAGAAAACAGCTTCTAACTAATTTAGCTCAGTTTTCAGCTTGTCTGACCCGACTGATGACTGGTTGGAAACTATAATGATGATCCAGGTAAGCAATACTGGAGTCTGTTGACAGAAAACATCCTTTTGCTGTTAATGCCATAAGCTGCACGAAGAAGACTAAATAAAATTAATCCATTTCAGTATCAATGAAGATTTAAGGGGGGATTTCAGAGAAAAAAAGATGTGAGAAGCTAAATCAAACTGCAAAAGGGCGAGAGAGAGCCAGACTTTCGGATTATAGCAGGAAGGCTCATTTGAGAACAGAAAAACTTCTCTGTTCGGATCTTTAACCTGCATTTGTTCTCCTATATGCTGGATTTGGCAACATCAGCAATATACAGTCTATAGTGTCTAGAGGACAAAGAGGCTGTGATATTGTGCTGCTGGTTTTTTTTAACTCTGTTGCTCTCGAATATTTCTGGTTTAAAATGCTCATGAAAACTAGTTTTAAACTTATTAAAAATACTGTATGTATGAAAATATGAAATTAAATGAAATCCGAAATGAATGTCCAATCAAAGCAAAAAGGCTAAATAACTGCATCTTGAGTGATGTTCTTGTTATTATTTTTCTTCTAAAAGAGAACTTTATTATCCAAGCGTTACTAAAAGAGTAGATTAAACAATTATTTAGGACACCAACTGGTGCATCTCAAAGTAAAACTACTCTCACAATACTTAAAGCAGAGCGATGAAGACATAATTCCTGTGCATAAACTATTCAGGTTCTGTGTTATTAAATATTGCAATAAAATTCACAAATCATAAATGTAGTAAATCTGTCCTCTAACTCAGCATGTTTGAGCTTGAAGGCCTGATAGAACCTAGTTGCTAGTTATCTGTTTACAAGAGTAAAAAAAAAAAAAAAAAAAAAAAAGGCTAAAAAAATCTCCTTGGAGGAAGAGACAGACTGTCACTTTAGTACAAAAGCTCCACACAATGTCAGGATGTCTGTGAAGTGCTCAGAACTGAGCTGTTATATTACAATGGGGTGGTCAGCTTTAGGATATTAAAGTCTTTTTGTTTCCCTCTCCCTATACTAAGTGTAGAGATTAGAACAGAACAGGAACCAAATTAAAAACACAACAACAAAAAAAAAAAAACAGCACCATGTGTGTTTAAAAGAACCGCCTACACTAATCACAGCTCTGGCAGAACAGGAACACGTTTAACCAGAGAAGGAGGCACTTCATAAGGTGTTGATGGTGAAGATTTAAAACTTTGGTTAAAATGTACAAAAAACGAAACTAAATAAAGTTGAATGGCACAATCTGCACAAAAATCGAATTCAAGCTTGTGCATAAATACAGCTGCTTTTGTTTTAACAGAGTCAGGTCTGCTTACATTTCTCCAGCTGGACGTCCATCGAGAACACATACTAAATAATTGATCGCCTAATGGCTGCTTTTTACAATCCACCCATGTCCCTATGTTACTCAGCCATCTGCAGATCAGCTCTCTATAAAATGAAAAACAATTCAGTCTTACCATCTCTACCTTCCTCTCATGTTTTTCCTCTGCTCAATCTTCTTTGTCTCAGGAGAATAAATGCTTTGAATTTTTAATATCCGGACAGAGATGACTGGCATGGTGTTGTCCGGTTGTGAAAATGATCGTTTTGGTGGCGCATGAGATGTAGGATCAATTCTAGTGCAAACCGAAAGATTTGGTAAAAAAAAAAAATCAAATCTGGATATTCCAGCTATTTAGACAAACATAGCAATGAGTAAACAAAGAAGAGTTTTGAATTAAGAAGTTCTGTATAACAACAAAGACAAACCATGTTTTTTTGTTTGTTTTTTTGTTTGTTTTTTTGACGCATTTCGTTCCAGTCACACACAATCCAAATGGACTGGAAACAAGAAGGAGCTACCGTTTTCTTTATGTTGTGGACTTTCCTGGGTTTTTTTTTTCTTGTCCAAAGAAATTCTATCATGACCTGTGAGGTTGGTGAGCAGAAGAATTGTCCACCACCTTCTTCCTTAACCGCCGTGTATTGAATGATAGCAGCACCTGGAGGAGCTGTGATGTCGGTGAAACTGCTTGGCATCACGCAGTCGTTTAACACTGTAGCTGTTGGAGACGAGGTGAGTGCTTTATATGAGGGTTCGCACAGTACGACTCCTGCATGTGTGCAAACCGGGGCTAGTTCTGGTGCCTCTTCATGTGAAGGGCAAGGTGGTCGGATCTGGAAAAGGAGCGAGAACAGACGGTGCACTGGAAGGGTTTGGCGCCCGTGTGTTTCCGGTAATGGCGGGTGAGCTCGTCTGAGCGAGCGAAGCGCCAGTCGCAGCTGTCCCATGTGCACCTGTACGGCTTCTCACCTGCAAAGAAGGAGAAGAAGGTCTGAGATAACAGCAGTGCTGAGGTGAATCTCTACAGTTGTGTAACTGAGCAGAATCTTTTCACGATGCATCTAACCATGACAGTGGTTTTCAAGAAAACACGGGCTAAATCCTCTAAATGACTCAAAGTCAGGTGGAGAAACTAGGAAAACAGGCTTCACTGAAAATTCCTGTTGGCTGACAGCATATACAGTCATAACGCTGTCACTCAGAGGCATTTATCAAGCACTCCAACGCCAGAACTGTGCAAGTTTCCCACAGATACTCCTCTGTATTGTCTACCACTGCTTCTGGCATGTCTTTGATGGGTTTAGACTGTTTGTCATTTCTTCATTCCACGCCTCTGGCTGCAGGCGATTTGCCAAAACTCACAAGGCATCACTCTTTAACATTTACAATACCACCTGTCCTGGCCAAGATGCCCAAATTGTGTTTAATCCTCCCAACTTGCCATACCTATACCCATTTTAAAACATTTTACATTTTCACAATTTTAAGAAAAAAATGACTATAATATAAAATATATACATAAACCATCTGGATATTTATTTCTAGAGATGCACCAATCTCTTTCCTTTTCTTTATAAGTATGACTTGCTGATTTGGAGTTAAAAAAAAAACTCATCTATTTTTTAAGCTATGAAGGGTAACACCTTAAAAATAGTCGTTTTTGAAACTAAGAGAATGTGAAAGTTTATGTAGACAAGCTGCTCACTCTAACCCAAGAATACCACTCAGATGAAAATGGGCATCAATGAAAAAGGTTTTTTTTTTTTGTAAAACTGGTGAAATTTCAGAGGTTTTATTCCATTGATGAATAGAAAAAAGAAATACAGTTTTTAAGCATCCAACCTGTTGATCACTAATAAAAATAAAATCAACTGATTGTGATTTTGGGTTGATTGATCGGTGTTTTCCTTCTTATTCTTCATAAATCATCCTTATTTAGCACAATGTGTTAAACCCAAATCAACTACACAAAACAACGTTTACCTTTGATGCCACCCTCAGAAATTCTTATGCAAGAGTAACTAAAATGTGCTGAAAGTAGGGCACGGAGGTGGGAGTGTCATGATATGGAGGTCAGTGATTTAATAGCAGAGGTAAAACAAAACCGGATGGTCTTTCCTACGCATCATCATTGCAAAAAGATAAGTGTCACGTAGCATGTCACCTGACATGAGTTGAGTAAAAAAACTAGTGAGGCGTTTAGAAACAAGAATGCCTACGGCCACCGCAAACAAAAGGTTTCAGTGGAAAGATATGCATCTCTACATAGGTTTGCAAAACACTGCTATCCTGCCAGCTGAAGGAGGTCAAAAAGGTTTAAAACTCAACTAAATTGCCTCAATTGCATTTAAGTGCGAAGTCTTTATTCCTAAGTGTTAAATCTAAACTGATTATCCTACTCGAAATGGAGGTTAAGCAAGTAGTTAAGTCGTTTTTCAGCGTCCTCGGGTTGCATCAACTCTTTGAACAAGCACAACAAGCTGTGAAGCATTGCTGAAACAACCGCAATTAAGCTGCAACATGATGAATCACGGCGCCCTGCTAGAGAAACACGTGCTTACACACCTGAAAATGCACACAGAGGCAGGAGATAAGCAGAGATAGGAAAGAACAAACTGGATCCGTTTTTTTTTTCAGACACATCCACTCACCCCACACAACCAATATAGACCGACACACTCACAATCAGGGTAATGGATGTTGATGGAGATTAGAGTGGGAACTCCCACTGGGGCCCAAACGCATTAGGAATCATCTCATACAGATTACTGACAGGTGCGTGAGGAAGTGTGTGTCGATGTGTCAGCGTGCATTCGAGCAACTGAATAAGAGACGTGGAATGAGTTATATACAAAGATAGAAATACATCGGAGGGGGGAAGGGGATTTCAGAAAGGGTGGGGTGGGCATAAAAAAATAAATAAATAGATAGAACGACGACTGGAGGAATGAAAGAGATGGAGGGGGAAAAACATGGCATATGAAAGCAGGGAGGATATATAGCTGCAGCTATACAAGCGTTTACATGTTGCTCTCTCATCTAGTGGTCTATAATAGCTGCAAGAATCAGCCTACAGCATGAATGACGCCAGATCCAATTGTTGCTAACGCTGATATGGACTTCTTACAAACACACACGCGCAGTGCTGTTTTAAAGATTAAAAACATATATATAAGCCAGATTGATGAGTGGAAGGGATTCTGGGTGAGAGGGAGCTTTTTGTGTGTACTTCCAGATGAGCCAGGAATGCGTAGCTCATCAACAGAAGCTTTGTTTTGTCAGCTGGAGTGAGGAGGGGCTCAACACCTAAGCACTTGTTTGTTGATTCTGCTCGTCCAGGAAAACCGAAATGGTTCAAATCTAAATATGAAAGGAGGAGAGCGATCGAGACGAAGATAGAGATGGAAGGGATCACAGATAAAGGGAAAGTGAAGTCACGGACTGTTTGGGGGAGAAATTTTTAAACAGGAAGTGCTCACACTTTTCCATTTGTGCAGTGCACACATGTTGCAATTTCTCTTTTCACTTATAAAAATAAACAAGAAATGTAGCTGCTTTTTTTCCACTGGATGATTTTACAGGATTTTAAAGGACAGAGACAATAGATCCCCTTTAAGTCTGCATTGTTTTCTTTGGTCCATGACGTCACACAAGGCTTATTAAGAGAGCTGCACCCTGACACTTCATACCCTGATTTTGTATCTATTGTCTTTTTTTTGACACTCCCTTGTGCTTGTGAAGGCATCATTTTATATTAATGTAATTAAACAATTAAATATCAGTTCTGGAGATAAATGGCCAAACAATAGTCAGGTTTTGTAGTTTTTTATGACATTGTATTAACTGCAAACTTAGCTCTCACATTTTTTTAGCTTTCTTCTTATCAAAATAGTGGATTTGTCTCGATAGATATTATTTAGTCATGACACTACATTTCCTCACGGTACAAAAAAATTTAAAAACGGCAAATTAACGGCTTCAGTTGTAACGTCTACCTGATGAATTGAAAAATCTCTGTGGTTGAGGGGAGGATTTCCTACCAAAAAAGGTCTGGAATCATGTGACCAAAACTATAAAGTGGTAAAAAAAAACAAAATGAGCAGCTTCTGATTCGACCTGATCTGCTAGTATTAGCTAACATTTGGTAAATAAATGATCCTCTGAAACATCTAGACTTTTATTCTGAAGTGTTTAAGCTGTACTGAAGTTGCAAAAGACTGAACATTGTGTTTAAAGCAAAGTTATACTCTCATCACACTGAGCCATGATTAAAAGGCTTTGGAGGGAGAAGCTAAAGCAAACTGATACAATTAAAATGGTCATCTTCAGAAATCTAGTTGCTATTACTTTGCTTTTAACTCCAGTGTGAAATACTCCATCTCATTGGTTTACATGAAGAGGCCCCAACACATAAAAAGACTAAATAATATGTCCCTGCTTGGACTGATGTAAACAGCAATGTGAACATAATTACAGCATAAAGCCTTCACTTCCAAATACTTCATGCCTAAATGCTGGACTTAGAAACTTGGATTTATACCATTTCTTTATTCATACTTTCGGGAATCATATGTAGAAGTTTCTGCCTTTCATACATATTAATACAGAATATTTTGGAATCTCAAATGCTTTATTTCATCATCTTATGTCTAAGATAGACCTCAGGTAATCTCTATAACTCTAACTCAGAAGTAAACACATCATTAACTCACTGAAATTGCCGTTTGAGTTTTAAATCAAATGTAAAGGGCATAAATTAAACATAAAATCAACATAAAAGCTCTATATTTGACATTAAATAAGGAAATAATCTATAAAAATAAAGAAATTCCCTGTTTTATATCTTTCCATGGAGTGCTGGGATGTTTTTTTCCTCATTTACTGTCTGGACAGCAAACTGTCCTGATGATATATGTGAAAGAATAATAGTTTAACTAGTAGGATGGTGTTTATGAATCGTTTTTGGCAGAGATAAAGGAGCAATTAATACTTGAGTTCTGAAAACAACACGTCATATTAACCAGAAAACGTTTCTGGTTTTAAAAACAAAAAAAATCATTCTAAATGATGACTGAGGATCTTTGAAAGCAGCACCTCTCTATGGCAGGGACCTCTTTAGTGTGTTTGATTGTTGCCAGATTTCCTCACATGTTCTCTTATGGCTCAACTGTTTTCCTGCTAATGTATAAATCCCAATAAAGTGGCCTGAAACAGAAAAATCCCTGATGTGAGGAATGATTTACGATGAACTACCAAAAGAAATTAGGACCATGACATCCTCTAGAGGTAAAACGCTTCATCTAATCTTTAAAGAAAACCTTGAAAAATAGCTTTAATTGTTGCCACGCCCCCCCAAAAACACTAGACTCAGGAAAGTGTAGCTGAACAATATCATTGGATCTGCTAACATGATTCTGTGAAAGATGGCACCACATGTCCAGCCCAGATCACATACTGTGAGAGTCACCCCCCTGGCAGAAGCGTGGCACTTCCACCTGTTTTGATGGGATAGTATATTGGGGCTGAGGATGTGGATACATTTACAAACACATGACATGAAGCCCACGGCCTGCCTAGCAACACGGTGCCAGCGTAGATACTGAAACCTGAGCCGACTGGAGCAAAAAAGTGCATCGATTAGAGGAAAGTCTTACCCGTGTGAGTCCTGAGGTGGGCTTTCAGATGGGACGACTTGGTGTAGACCTTCTTGCAGCCTAAGGCACAGACATGGAGATAAACAAAAGCAGACGGCTTAGACAGAATAATCTGCTTGTGTCAGATATGCATTTACCCAATAAACCGAGCTGCGGTATGCAAAAAATTTGAGCTAATGAAGAGCAGAAGCTGTGTGGAATGAAGCACAGTAAATGTTTCAGAGATCTTTAAAAAAAATAATAAAAAAAAGTGTCCTAGCTCTTTGTCCAAAACTTTAAGCATTAAAGCTCATCCTATTAAGCACATAGTTGTCAGAAAATAATAAATATATCTACGAAGGTCCCGCCCTGCTGTGATTGGACTGTGCAGTCCAAAGAGTACAGATACTTCTGTGGAAGGTGGACTCGTGGAAATGATGGATTTGAGTCATCTCACTTTTAAAGAAGTTAAACGTGTACGAACAAGCTGCAGGGAGCTCGCCGAGATCCCTTCTCTCGCTGTCTTTTTTTTTTCTTTTTTACACATGCCACCACAAGCTAGTTAACATTTCATGTTCTACAAGTTGCTGCACATCATACAGCTCGAGTGTGTGTGGCTGTTTGTCAAGCAGTTTAAGAAAATACTTTAACTTAAGCGAGCAATCTCAAGCATGCATGCAAATGTGTGTGTGTGTGTTGTGGGGGGAAAAAGATCAAATGACTGCAGGAGAACTACTGTGTAATTAAAACAGCCACAGACGCACAGGTTCATGCCACAATCATTCCAGTCTGTGGGAACTCCACGCTGGGATTGACGAAGCCGTTGAAGTTGTGATAAAAGATGCAAAGGGCCTTTTAGACCCTATAGTAAAGGACTGGGCAGATTACATTAGAACGGTGCAGCCGTTACAGAAGAGCATGTCATGTAGGCATGGTGACCCTACGGTCAGGGAGAGCAACTATAAGAGCAACGTGTAATTTCAAAAAAATGCAGGGGAGTCTTAAAATGAATCTGGTTGTCATAATGGTGAGCTTTCTGAGTGACCAAGCGTCAGCCTGACCACAGCGCCGGGAGACAAACAAATATGCAATACAGCAGGGAGTATCAGGCTGCGAACGCTGCTCTCCTAACCTGGGTAATCACAGTGGTGGATCCGGCGTTTCTCCAAGTCTGGGTTGTTCCTCCGGTTGTAGCGGACAGTTGTGGAGTTCTGGGTTGTGGTCTGAGGTACGGGACCATGGACCGGTGTAGGGACGGCGGTGTTGGGCAGGGCGAAGCCAGCTGGGCCTGGGCCGGGCCCCAGTCCCGGTGTGGTCCCTGCCAGCTTTGATGCGATGGTGGCGGCGTACGATGGAGGAGGGGAAAGGGTGTGGAGCAGCTCCTTCTGCCTGTCCGGGCTGCCCGGCTCTGAGCTGGGCGGGGAGGGCGGCAGGTAGGGCACCTGCTGCTGCAAGAAATGTGAGTGCACCTGAGCATGAGGATGCGCGTACACCCCGGCAGCCAGGGTCTGGTAGCCCGCTTTGGTGCTCTGGTCTTGCTGGGAAGAAGCTGCAACTACTGGCAGATCATGAAAAGGTGAATGAACAGTGGAGTTGTGCTGCATCTGCTGCTGGGCCTCCATGCCATCGTCATGGTGATGCTCCAAGCCAGTGCTAAGGAGCTGAAAGAGCGAGCCGCCGCTGTCAGGGTGGACGCCGTGCTGGTCGAACTGCGACGGCATTTCCTGTTTGATGAACACCTCTCCTCCTGACTGGGTAAAAACACTAGTGAAGTCAGGTAACCCCGTCAGTGTCATGTTTATGGCTGAGGTTTCCAAGGCAACGTTGCCGGGGTCATGCCCAGATGTGCTGCAGCTGCTCGTGGGCGTACTGTTGGGGCAGTGAGGCTGTATGTTCGGGGCGAAACAAGAAGAGGCAGTTTCAGTTTTAATCTGGGGAAGGCCAGCGCAGTTCTGGGACGGAGGGGCTCGCGCTTGATCACAAGAGCCCATCCTCAGGTAAGCCACGTCTGGAAGGTAAAAGTTCATGTTCAGCGTGTAGGGAGCCCCAGAGTGATCTCCACCAAAGAACTGGTCCACCGTAGACGTGGTGTCTCTGTGTGACTTCTGCTGGCTGTCTGCATGAGCTGGAAAGGCGGGAGGTGAGAGATACCGATCCATCTCACACTTTACCTGATGAGACAATAAACAAAACTTAAAGCACAACCAATCAACAAGCTTCCACTAAAACTATTCTGAGACAAAAGTTTGATAGAACATTCACTGTGAAAGCATTTATCAAGTAGTCATCAATCGGCAGCTGCAACATTCCCTGGCTGTCTGCAAGGCTGAACTCAAACTAGGCCAACAGTGAAGGAAACAACCTTGTTTTGGCATGAATGGAGGAAACTATTTAAAATTGGCACAGTTAGAACAGCTTCCATTCAGGTGAATGCTTCACCTTGATATGATGCCATGAAAGTTAGATAAGCCTGGCAGTAGAGGATGAAAAGCACCATGACAGGGAATAGGGGGGGAAACACCCATGTCTCCCTGCCCGCTGCAGCAGCAGCAGTAGTCTGGGGATGGGCTGCTATTTGAGGATACACAACTCTACCAGCTGTTACACACACTGTGCTGCACAAGTTTCCCCATAACTGGGGACAGAGCTGGAGTCAGTTGTCGTCACTGTGGTATGATGGTGTGAGTGGACACCAAAGGGAGGCCAACAGCTGGTGACCAACTGGCTGGCAAAGACAAACATGCGCTGAATGCGTCTGCTGGTGGTAGCCTGATCGCTTAAATCCGAAATAAAGCAAATAAATAAAGGGAGATACACCATCAGAATGTGGCCTCCGGTTACAATATTTCCAGACGAGGAGGGAAACAAATCTGGGGTCGCTCCCTTATCTGCCACGCCCATTCAAAGAGACATAACATGTGAAGTTGCTTTGATTCCCCTACCTGTGTGTAGTCATTCTGTCCTGCCTTGTCCGCTTCGGGGATCTTGCAGTCCAAGCCGTACAGTGCCGAGTCATCCAGGGAGAAGGCAGCGGGCAGAGCCGCTTTCTGCAGCTGGTAGAAGGGGTCCTCCTGCGCGCCGCTCATCGTCAGCGCCGCGGCCATGAAGCTCCGAAGCAGCTGCCCGGATGATCGTGTTTCTGCAGAGGAGGAGGAGGAGGATGCTACAGCGCAACGAGGAAGGAGCGGAGCCCGACGAGGTACTGAGCGTGTGGCGGAGTAATTAATGTGTGCCTGTCGGCAACATCTCCTTCCACTTGTTCCATCCCTCCGGCCCACAGACAGTTTTCTATCACTCTGCGTAGGGCGGAGCGGCCAAGTGTAAATACGGAACTCCGCACCGCCCATCCAAGCCCTCCCAACCCTTTGATTATTCGCTCCCCGGCCACCGCCCTGCGCTCCATCTCAATCCATTCACAGCAGCGTCCTGAAGCGCGCAGGACCGGCCGGACAGTGAAAGGTGGAGAACATTCAGTACTTTTAGCAGAAACTGAAAGAAAAATAAATAAATAAAAGATCTCCTCTGTTTTCATGTTTACGGCTTCAGAATAAAACAGACATTCTTCATAAACGTTTAATAAACAGGATATTACTGAACATTGGGGTTTATTTAAGTGAAACAGAAAGTCATACAGGTTTACTTAGTTCAGAAATTCTGTTCGGTTTTTGTCTCAAGTTTGAGGAGTATGACTCACAGCCAGTGCAAAGCAAAATTCACTCTCAGAAAATTACATTCTACCAATGAAAATGTGATAGTAAAACAGGAAGGATATTGTTTATATGTTTAAAAGTCATATGTGTTGTCCCATCTTAAAATAGAGCTTGGGTAAATGTCTATTTGTTTTAATTTTTGTAGCAGAAATCGTTTTAGAGGTTGTTTAAGAGTTTGAGACACAATTACAATAGATAGATGTCTATGTGTTCAAAATTTCCTTGTTAAAACCGTATCTGTGTAATATAAGCAGTAATGGCTATAGTAATTGTTCTAAATGCTAAAACAAAGTAGATTTCTGTCATTACTAGCTACTGGTTTCCATGTGTTCAATTCAACAAATTTGCAGAGAAAATATGTGATATTTTTATTTTTAAACTGCTGATTATTTGAGGAATATTACATTTACATCTCAAAGTTTTAACTCATAGATTCGTTTAAAAAGAATGCATTACTCAGACACTTTTTACTACACCTTCATCTATGTCTTTAACTGGTTTCACTGGATTTTATTTAAGGGCAACAGGCTGAAGGGGGGTAGACACAATAAAGTATTTCTTTTAGTAAAAATCTTTTGACAGATATATTCTTTTCTTTCAAATTTCACATGTGTGCTGTATGTACTCTATGTTAGTCTGTCACATGAAAAACATTGAAATACTTTGATGTTTAAGTTTGAAAAAGATTTAAAAGATGAATCCTATTTCCATATCCGTAGTCTTAATAAAGTTTCTGCAGTGCTTTTAATAACAAAAATTGAATGCCTGTATATCAATTTCAATCCCCATATCATTCATATAAAAACTACAGTGGTTTTAGCATATTATAAAGTAATCCTAAATCCCTATAACCAACGGAAAAAACGAAAAGTTAATTAGGAAATAACCTCGAGTCATTCCAACCATGAAATAGAAGCTATATTTATGTGTGGATTTTGAAAATGTTTTGGAACAATTAAAAGAAAAATGAAAACCGTTAAAAAGGCCACAGTCCTGCTTCCTAGTGGCTGTGTGGCTGAGTTTAATATGACACCAATAAGAACGTAGTCTGAAATGATAAAGGCATGCCTAGTATGTCTATATTTAAAGCCAAAGGAGTTTCAGCTCGAGCAAATCAAAGGCTAAAGTTTCTGCTGTGTTGTTTGTCTGTAGCAACCAGCGTGTGTAGCCGAAAATGGTGAGGAATAAATGGTATCAAAGCCGAACGCTGCCAAGGATGAGGAATTTTGGTGCAACCGGTGAGCAAGATTTGGACAAAAAGAAACCAAGCACAACCAGATCCAACTTGTTTTAGTTTGTTTAATAAAACATAACACCATTTACAAGAAAAACCTGTTCTATTACATTTTACATCAGAATAAATCCCGAATTAGCTCCAAATTATGGAAAATTCTCATTTAAGTTTCTGCTTTGACCTTTGATACCAATCAGGAACATCTCCTTTAGTCTGAAACACAAAACAGAGAGAGAAGAAAAACAGTATAAAGTGCAGGAAGGACAGAGTTACTTAGATATTCTGATTTAAATACAAATGCGCCGATCAAATTTTCATGCCCAAAAACAACAACAACTTTCTTTCAGGTCTGATCTGCAGATTTGCTTTTTGCTGAAAAAAATGCATAAAAGGCAACAACAAAAAATAGCTACTGGAAGTGGATGTTTTAGACCTGAAAGAAAATGAAGGAACAAGAAGTTTAGTCTTATCTATCCGATAAATAATATAATGGTATAAAAGACTATACACCTCTGTTAAAAGGCCTGGGTTTGATTAATCATTGTTGTTCCCCACGTATAATGTAGTATATATCCTGTACAATTAAAATGCAACGCCAGTTTAGGAACAGCTCTGTTGCAGAGATATGGACAGTCTAAAATTTTAAAGCAACTTTTTAAAGCAACTTTTAAATGGGTTTTAAAATTCTGTCTTCATCCAATGAAATGAATTCTAGATGTTGAATGAATTGAAATGAAGGTCAGAGGAGTTTTCCTCACATTTACTCTATTGTATCCTTCAGCTTATAAATTCATATTTACTAAATACTACGACTAAAAGTTGCTAGTTTTGTAATTTTACTTAAAGTTGTCCAGATTGGGTGTGCAGTTGGCGCAGTGGTTGGCGTGTGCAACCCATGTATAGACGCCTTAGTCCTCGGCGTGGATGACCCCGGTTCAAATCCGGCTTGGGGTCCTTTCCCACATGTATTTCCCCATCTCTCGTACCCCCTATCCTGTCAGCCTGCTGTCTGAAAAAAAAAGCCACTAGTGCCGTAAAAACTTAAAATAAATTACAGAATTGTAAGATTTATCTTAGAATTTTACCCTAGTAAGATAAAAACGATTCACAAAACACTTTAGACACTTTAAATGAGCAAATGCGAGTCATGAGGTGGACTTTTAGGGAGCCTTAGAGGATCTTAAACTGCAACATTAAGGACAAACAGAGAGGTGTTTGGCTAATCCATCATCTAAACAGTGGAGCCTATAAGCTGCTATTTATTAGCATGGAGATAAGATACATTTGATCATCCCATAGAGGGAAAGTAAATAGTTCCGGGGCTGGAAGGGTTAAATGTGCTCCTCTAGTAACATCATTTTTTAATCATGAATGAAAAGTGGAAACATGTAGACAAGAATATGGGGCAGAGCGAGACGTGATGTCATTTTTCTCTGTGGGTTAACATTGCTGAACATAGAGCTGCTCAGTATTCAGACTGGTGTGTAAATGCACACAAGCATGTAAAAAAAACCCTGTATTGATCTGCAGTTAATACTCCTAAGAGTCGTCTCTTCACACCGTGATTCAGGAACCGTTTCAACACTTCTCTATTCTCCTCCTGCCAACTGCAGGTTCCTGTTCGGTTTTCTCAACATTTTTCCTCCAAGTTGTTATTGGGTGATTTTTGCTGAATACAACCAAGCATGCAATCCCAATTAAAATGCTGACAGGTGACTTCACATTAATATCAACTAAATGCAGTTACCAGCACGGTGAGTAAACAGCAATAACAACATCAAAACAATGTATGGATGTAAAAGATCTGTGTTCAAATATTTGAAGTGGTAATTCTTTTTTGCTAATTTTTATTATTATCATGATATACATTTTTTTTATTCAGTCTAAATTCTAGAATTGGCTCATTTCTCTCCATTGATTGCTAGGAGCTCAGCCACACCATCCCGCTATTAAGATAATAAAATCTGTCCCCTCCTTGCTCAGATTTGCCCTGCGCTGTTTGCTGAATCATTCTCAGTTTAAGTGACTAAGAGCAATCCAAGTCCTGAAAAAAGTCCTTGGCAGAAATGTTCAGGTTACGATGGGAGCTCTCTGAGAAGAATTCTTCTGGAAACTGGCCCTGGTTTTTCAAGTAGATGACAAAAGGTCATTGGTAGCAGTCAGAAGGAGATTAAAACGGGATTAAACAAATGATTGGAGAAAATAGGAAAAACTGGAACCTTAAAAATGTTAACCTTACAGAAACTGGATGAAAAACAAGACTGAACCTGCTCAGAGAGTCTGGGAAGAGGCACACAGGAAGATTGAAGGACCTTCAGGATTTTCCAACCTGTCTTGGTTTATATTCTGTATGAATAAGAATCTTTTTATGAACTTTTGCATTTGGTTAAAATCTCCAAAAGGTTTATAAGACAACATGTTGCATTCTGGTAAAACTAGAGCTTTAGGATGTGTTTTCAATGATTCATAGCACAGAGAATCACTGTGTAAAACATGGTGGTGGTAGCATGATGCTCTGGGGTTCTATCATCTAGCTGGGTAAGGGTACTGCATAAGTCAGTTTTCAGGTGTTGGCCACAAACTTAAGACTTTTTATTTTTTAGCGCTTCCATAGTCCAAGCATACATTCAAATAGAAATCAGAATAAATTAATGGAAAAAAATCATTTGAATTTTTAGAGATGTTGATCTATACTTAATTTCTGACATAAAGAACAAGCTGAACAGGGCCATGGATGGATCAAATGATGGTTAAATATTATCACTTTTACAGACTTACTCTAAAGGGATTTTACCTTTTCTTTCCTTCTAACAGATTCGTTTGAGTTTTTACATCCTGGAAATCTCTTTTATGAGAAATATTTACGATTTCAAGAACTACTTTTTACCTTCAATCATTACCTGATTTTTACTAATCTCCTAAAGCTGCATCAAAGCTCCTCCTGTTGGTTGATGTCTTAGTGGAAAGTTGTGATTTATTCAGTGTAAAGGGAAAAAAAAAACTTATGTTTTAGTGTTTGACTTGTCAATCAGAGATTTCTATAGAATATTAGTCATTTGTGATTGCTTGCTGTCTGATGGGTCAACCTCTAGATGGAACATGTTCAAAAGCACATCTTTGCTCAGGTGGACTTGAATGAAGATCCCCAATGAAACTAAACGTCAGAGAAGCCATTTATTATGTTGTGTTAAACTCCAGTGTTCTTCTGTGTGAACGTAGCCGGTTAAAATAGTGTGACTCATTAAAAGGGTGTAACCCACACTTACAAAAACAGTCGGTTTGGGCTTGTTTGATGATTCTTCCTCATCAGTTCTGCTGACGCGTTTGGACTGCTGCCCTGCTGTTCTAGAGGTCCTCGTTTCAAACAGGTCGAGACCCTTTCCTTGTCGGGACCGCATGCTGATCAGGGTCTGCTTCATCATCTCTAACTCCTGGATGATCACAGATATCGTTACAAACATTGACGAGGATGTAGCACTTGAACAATAAACAGAAAAGTGGGAGAATTGAATTCAAACAGGACGGTTCTCAGCAACCATATTATCAGTATTAGTCTTCAAATATCAGATTTGCTTTAGAAAAATTCCTGTTGTCAGGAATTTAAAAACATAAAAAAGGGGGGGCTCGAGGATGTGAAGAGGGTCTACAGAGCAAGACAGAGGGGGGTAATTTCACGATTCTATTTATCACATCTGAGGACATGAGCCTCGGCATGTTGCACACATTTGCTAACACACACACACACTTCCTGGTGGCTTCCCAGACAGCCGAGTGGGGGAACAGCTGTCTATGAGTGTGCACATATTTCACAAAGCAAACGGATGGCTTGGGGATACGCTCCAACACACACACACACACACACACACACACACACACACACACACACACACACACACACAGAGTCTTTAAGGAAGTATTGCAACACTTTAACAACCCACACAGTGTGATAACAAAATAATTACTCAAGCTTATCAATTCGCCAATAGAAAAGAAACTTAATTGGTGAAGTTACTCATATTTTCTCACAAAAGTTCATTATTTTATGTTAGGCATCCTTCATTTACAAAAAAATAGAAAGAAAACTGTAAGGTCTTGTTGTCACTGTATCAATATATTACTTGAGCTATTTAGAAATGATTATTTCGTGTTTTGATTGAACCACAGTTCTGGGCAGAAGTTTCCATATGTCCACCATCAGCAGGAACTCTCAATTAATTTTTGTCTTTTTGATGATGCATTTAAACTATTTTCTCAGGAGGAAATGATAACAGAAGCCACATTCGATCCTCCTCTTTTTAATGGATTTCTGACCTGCTTTTATACAGCTGTTCTAACTTCAGTCTGCTTTGTCTGTTCTAAAAGTCAATCTTGATAAACTTCTGGGATCATTGTTATATTTCAACATCCAAGCTTTGAACCTGAGGTCCTTTAATATTTTATCCAGTTCCACGGCTTGATGCTTCCTTCGCTGTGCCTGATAGTTGCTTTGCTGTTTTAAGGTTTTAAAAGCCTCCCATTGATTCCTCCAAACCGTCTTCTTATTGAGCCGAAATGTTCCAACTTTGTTTCATTTCAACATTAAACATCTCACCACAAAACATTGGATTTCCTTATGGATGCCACTAAAAAGCTCAAGTGTAAATCTGGGGCTAAAATTCTTTCTTGGTTGCTTTTCTCTCAGATTACAGAGATGTAAAACTGACCTTCGATCTAACTTATCTACCCAGTTTGTTGATCCAACAGGACAATATTTAGACATTGTTTACTTATGTCACTGGATAAACTACTCCTTTTAAAAGAGGGAAATTTCTCACTGAAAATGAATATTTTATTTATTTTCATTTGAAATGACATAACTCATGCCTGACGTTTAAATGAAGACTCAATAAAATCCGTTCTGGAGTTTTAATTCTTACAAAGAGCAGAAAAGTACCAAAAAAAAACAAAAAAAAAAAAAAAAATAAAGAAAATCAGTAGAATGAGTTTAAAGGCTGTATCTCTCCACTCTGACCCAATGTAATGTGTATTTCTGACCTAAAAATATAATTTTGACCCAAGTTAAACACTCATCCCACTGTTTACAAAACATCAGCAAAAACAGGGCTCAGATACTAAAATAGCTGAACCCTCCCCTAAGGTTGCTGACGGGGTGCAGCGGAGCAACGGAAGACAGCCCAGCTGGAAACAAGGCAACATAACAGCTTCCAGCCAGAAAAACATCAAGGAGGACATTTTTACACATCATACCACAATATTTTTTGGAAGTGACTAAAAAAAAATGTTAATACTGTCTGGACACATGAGGTGGGGGGTGCATCAGTACATGCATGCATGAGCCACAACAACAAGAGGACTGAGCTTATCCTGGGCAGACTGAGCTGCTTCTGGGTAAATGTGGTCATTCTGCCGGAAGAGATGGACGTTCGGCTGCTGGTTTAGTGGAGAAATTCATGTCTTTTTCATTGACTGACGATCCTAATGTAAACAATCAGCAGGAGGTCTCCCCAGGCAGTGGTGGTGAACTCTTTCTTTTATGACTGCAAATCTAAGAGGAATGTTCTCAGAATGACCGTTGCTCATTGTTTTTCATAACAGCACTGGTTTAAGGGAATACTGATCCAAATCTAGTGGATTACATCGCCGTTACTCCAACAACATTGTCATCCTTGCTGGGATCCGCTTTTATGTGTCACCCGTTCCTCAGCCCGTTTAACATTTATCTGGATGACAATAGGCTGCTTTGTTTATGCGTGTTGAGTATGCTAGCAGCATGTTTGTCCCCCAGAATGCACATTTGACGTAGAGGGGTGCTGGATGTGTGATGGATACGGATCCATTCATGTGTATTCATTCTTTATTGTTCCTATAAAACTCAGCAGCTCAAAATGTTTCTGTATTTCAAATAAAACAGAAATAGAATCAAACAAAACACAGATTCTCTGTGGAAGCTTTGAAAAGATCGATACCCTGTTATAGATCTCACTGTT
Organism: Jordanella pulchra; assembly: GCA_034780135.1. Lineage (NCBI taxonomy): Eukaryota > Metazoa > Chordata > Actinopteri > Cyprinodontiformes > Cyprinodontidae > Jordanella > Jordanella pulchra. The sequence goes on from JAUZNJ010030192.1 coordinate 28,663, forward strand.
TTTTTTTTTTATGGAAGGGATTATTGTTTTTAATCATTCAGCTCAAATGAACAAAAAGAAAATGTTTTTTTGACTAATTATTGTCCGAACTCATCAAATTTTTGGAGGTGCGTCTATTTTTTTGCTCCTAATGATCTAAATCGGTTTCTGATGTCAATAAAAAATGTAAGTACATCGAAAACAATACAGAAAAACAATGCAGCCTGACATGTTAAATCGTCACTTTTATAAAATCATTATCACTCCCTCTACCTCTCTATTGCTGAGAAGTCGCTCCAGGTCAGCTGTCATGTCGTTCTTCACTTGTTGGAGAGCATTTCGCTCCTTCCTCAAAGAACTGCAGCCAGAAAAACAGGAAGAGATCAGATTTTTTCGAAATAAAGAACAGCATTTCTAGAACACTGTAGGACAAGATTTAGTGAAGCTGAATCACATGTTCTGAATCCCTTTAAACTCCTCACACCTCTTGTAAAGGGGTTACCTTTGCAGCAGATATTTGTTCTTATGACTAAAACTATATTTAAGTTATCTTCAAGTCAGATAGAATTAGGCTTAATATGGTAATAGAAACATACAGAATTTTAACATCATTTCCCTTCTGTATTTTAGCCAGAAGGAAAAAGACAGTTAAGAACATAATTTGTTTGCTTTACCAGCAGCCAATTTGCAGAAAACAATTTACAAAACTTCTAAAATTACAACCAACATGACTCCACTGTTAACATATTCCATCTAAGGCTGTAAAACAAGCTAGGACTTGTGGCGGTGTGCTTTAAATGCAAATCAAACTTAAACCAACAGCAAGTCTGATCTCTATTCACTGAGGAATCTGAAGGGACAAAAAGGATTTAAACGTACGCTATCAGAGAGACCAGAACATGAAAAGATAATCTCCTGAGAGTTTGGTCTCTGTTTGCAACAGATAGTCCTGCACAGCCACAGGGAGACTTCAGTATCCCTGACAGATGCAAGGAGGCTAGAAAAGCTTGAAAGCATTTAGAAAAAGAATTTCCCCCCTCCTTCCTCTGCTTGCCCCAGGTGAGCGCTCAATGCTAGTGTGCAGCAAGAGAAAACCTGCAGTCTGTCAGCTTGCATATTTGTCAAGCCAAAATATATCGGCTAAAAGCAGAAATAAACCCTGGTACCACGCAGGTGTATTTGTTCTGATGTGAGACAGTAAGGAAACAGGGAGGCTACAGCAGGTGAAGAATAGTTTATTCATAAAAAATGCCAGAGAAGGAATGGGGAACAATAAGCTGTGTTTTACCTGACTTCTTCCTCAAGAGACGAGAGGCGGTCCTTCATCGAGCTAAGCTGTGCATCCCTTTCCCTCACTGTCTGGATTAGAAAGCTGTAAGGCTGCTGGGTCTGCTGCAACAGCTGGTTGGCTGCAGACAGCTAAGGTTCAAAACACAAATGAAAAAAACTGTTTTCTATTTAGTGCGTAGAAGAAAGAATAAAGTTCTTAGTTTGAATTTAAAACAATTCCTATGATGACAAGATAATATCACTTCACAGTAATCCCTCACCTGGCCTCTGCTTCTAAACAAATCAAGAGACGCGCATCTGCAGCTTTGATCAAAAGCCTCGAGTCAATCAAACGTTATGCAAAGTAGTGTGTGAGAAAGTGGGCACATGCTGAGAGACAAAAGAAGGATCAAATTTGTAAATCCCTCCACTGTGTTTTTTTTTTTCTTTCAATTTCAGATGGTGTTAAGGTCCTTCTATAAAACTTTCTGTGAGTCGTTTACAATTTTAGCAGAATTTACAGTGGATCTACAATGGCTAAAAAACTGACCAAGAGGTGACAAAAGTTTCTTTCATGGAAGTAAAAACTTAAAAAAAAAACCTAAGAATTGTTTTTGAGAGAGTTCTAACAAATATTGCTGTAGATCCTTTGAATTTGCTGTGGTTATAGCATTAGCTTGAATGCTAACCAGATATACATCAGAGGTATCATCAGTCTGGAGTTTGAAGATGATTTTTAAAGCTTTTTTTTTGTTTTTTAAATCTGATGCCTTTGAATAAAATCCAATGTAACTCTAAGAATACATTTTCTCACAATCAGTTAATTAATCATTAATCAAACTGCCTGGGCAGATGGCCGCTCACACTGAGCCTGGTTCAGCCGGAGGCTTCTTCCTGTTCAAAAGGGAGTTTTCCTCCCCACTGTCGCTACATGCATGCTTGGTGTGAGGGATTGCTGTCCAGTCAATGAGTCGATGCAATCAGCTGGTTTTTCCTTAAATAGAAAACCTTGAATCTGACTGTATGATTTGATTCTCTATAAAGTACCTTGAGATGAGATTTGAATTGGTGCTAAATGAATAAAAATGAATTGAACTGAATTGAAAACGAAATAAAGACATACAACAAGCAACATAAATAGAACCTCGACAGTAAAACGAATAAAATAGGAACAGTTAAGCATTAAAGTAAAAATAAATACCATCTATTAAACTATCCTGATCCTCAGAAGTGGACTATAGAGACAGAAACCTATTTCCATTCAAAGGCATGTCACAGCTGTATTATAAGACTCAGCCGCTATTGTGCTTAAAATCAACAGATAAAGTCGCAGTGTTACACATTAAGCTACTTTTATTGCCAGTCAGTAGTGAGCAGAAGAAGGTGAGAGAGTCCGAACAATAGTGAGTCAGTCAGGGTATCTGTGTGGGTGGTTAACAGGGTGACACCCAGCAAGACAGCAAGAGGAAATGCCATTTTTCACTCTTTTCTTTAACACTTGATGAATCACGAGGTATTCCAGACGAGTACCAGTCAATCTTAGGTGACAGCTGAAAGCCAAGGCTATTGACACTCAGATCTGCCTGGCCACTCCACTCCAACTTGCACAAGCTCTTCTTAGATCAAAGCCAAAAGGCAAGAACACCACAGCTCACGGTTTCAACCTTCAATGGATGAGTCTCAGACATCGATGCATGGGTTGCAGCCATGTGACCATTCCAAGTCTGATGCTCAATCCAAAATTCAAATCTTATTGTTGCATGGACATGTATGCACACGGCACGCCAAAGAAAACAAAAGCTCAATGATTGTTGAAAAGAGTCGGCTGAAAAGGGAAGAGTAACACTGTCACGGTTTTTTAACTCCAGTTTCCATCCATTGTGTCAACAACTGTGACAAGGCCAAACTCATGCTCCTCTCATCTGGCAGAGTCTGCTGTCGATTCTTGAACTCGTCTTTCCACTGGCTTCATTGTGAGGAAAAAAAACAAACAAAAGCAGACCTTTAAAGACTCACTAATACGTCTTTAGGTGAGTGATGTTAAATAGTGTTATGTAAAAGTTATGATTGTGAAAGCAGTCATTAAACATTATGCAACACGCTTTACCTCTGATTGTTTTTTTTCCCCTTAAAACAAAGCAAAAACAAACGTGTGGTTTAATTGTAGTTTCTAATGAGAGGTAACTTCCTCAAGTTCCTCTCAAGATTCAGGCTGTCTTCTTATCAATCTTATAAATGCAGCTTGATATCTGAATTAAAAGCTGCAACTTAGGTTGAAGATCTCCCACATACTTGGCACATTTAGCCTGACAGTGCCCCTCCAATCCTTAAAACGCCTTGAGCCTTAAAGAGGCAGGTTAAACTGCCCAGTGGGGTTCGTACAGCATCTTACAGATATAACAAGACGAGTGGTGCAGCTGCACAGACCTGCTGGGTAACAAATCCTCTGTAAAAGTGACAGATTGCTACACTAAAGGCCAAAAAATTGCATTATATTTTACAAATATTACAGTTGCCATTTTATTAAAAATTTCTCTTTGCTTTAACCACAGTGTGATGTTACACTACAGAGTTCCATTGTTTTCACGACCTTGAAAGCTTGCTTGTCCAGAGTCCATTGTCCCAGCACTGTACGGTTACTGCTGTGTAGGAAAAGGCTTTCTTCTACTTACATGCATGGATCTGTCTGCTCGCTTGCAACTCTCTCCTTCTTTACTCCTCTTCAATGTGCAACTGAGTGCCTCTGCCGTTTGAAAAATGAGTTTTGTTAAATTGTTTCTATATTGCAAATGCAATTAATTTCCCTACTAGACAGTATATATTTTACTGACATAAAGGGAATCCTGAAAGCTGAAAAAAATCCTGAAAAACATTTGCATGTTAATAAGTTCATATATAGCTGGGCGTTAGGATTTCTCCCTTTTAAAGCCAATTTGAGAGTCAGCGTTCTGATTCATCCACCGGTTTTAAACCTTAATATCCAGAAACTAAAATAAATAGTGGTTTATAAATCGCTCTATAAATCTGTCATCACTTTCAGCATTTTATCCCAGCCAAACTTTCTGACTGTGTTAAAAAAAAAACAAAAAAAAAAAAAACACTTCCTGTTTTACAAGCCAGACCAGCAGGATAATCTGTGTAGCTCAGACTTCCGTGTATGAAATGTACAACCGATCTATAATCAGGGACTCATTTATTCCAAATGTCACCTCAACCTTGAACATTTTCAGATAATAACTGTCCTTTTAAACACTTTTAGCAGTGCTCTTTGATGTGTGTCTTTACATGTTTATTGTGTCGTAAATGCAGGAATGTTGTGGGCGGAGCCAGACCCACCAAATAAAAACAAAATAAATAATGCTGTCATCACCTGTGATAGACTAAGATTTCTGTCCTATTTTTAAAACCAAAACAAAACTGATGTTCTATGGTTGTTCAATGGTCCGATACGGTTAAAACAATGCACTTCTATGGTAGTTCGTAGTAAGAAAACAGGAGTGGCATCTTACTTTCATGGTCAGTGGGAAATTTAGAAGTCAGAGGAAATCTAAAGGAGTCATTTTAAATAAAATTATGTTTTCTAGGACAAGACCAGACATTTCTGCAGTTCAGTAAGACTACAAAAAGAAAGAGAGACTTTTAAAGGATGAAATACAGGCAGAGTGGAATAGAGAAAAATTTCAGATGTTCAATCTCTGTTAGGAGGATTCAGTTAATGATCTAAAAATATCATTTATTTTCTCATCTTTGTTTCAAAACAGGTTTACAACAACGGCTTTGACTGAGCTCATTATTAGTCTCCTCATATACCTTCAGCAGATGTAAAAAATTAATGTTATTATGAAGCTTAACTTTCATTTTAGCCAAGAGTTATTTAATAACAAAAGTCAGGATTTGATCTGAATGAGTTATGCGTTTGACTTCCCCCAATAGTTTCCAGCAGTAGTGATGTGAACGAGAGAGGAAGCAGAGACCGAGGTGAGCGGCTGCTGAGGAACACCAAACCGAGTTTAATGAACCCACTTTATCACCTTACAACATCTTAAAAGCTCAGAGAAAGCATGGTATTTCAATTATTATTCCAAATTCTTGCCCCAGTTTTCCACCATTGCTGTCTGGGCTTGACCACTCTGCTTTGACCCGCATTGAATCATGGGACATTTTGGGCAAAGAAGGATTCTCCAGATGCGTCCTTCCTTCTGCAGCTGAAGGAGTCTTTGGAGGATTCTTGGATTGGGACAGCCTCACTGTGACATAATTGTTTTATAAATGCAGCCATCAGGGGGCGCTAGACCAACAACTTCCAGGTCTAGCGCTCTTAGTGGCAACATAATACACAGTGTTGTTTTAATAAATAATCTGCGTCTGATAAAAGCTGTGAAGCAATCAGAGTTAAAATGACGTGTCAGAAAATCATGTCAGGCATGTATGTGCTTGATTTTATTTGATGAAAAACATTAATTAGACATTAGATGTATTCCAATAAAGATGGTCCCCAGGCAGGGACACACACCTGGATGCAGAGTGTCTCTGTGTGTGAGTACCTCCTGAGACATCTGTCCTGTCTGGGACTGGTGTCTGTCCAGCTCCCTCCTCAGTGATGTGTTCTGCCGTTCGAGCTGTAGCACCCTGCGGGCCAGATGAACGCTGCACGACAGAAGAACCCACAGTTAGCAGAGTTAAAACAACACTAACAAGATCGGATTTGTCTTTATGTGCATGTTAAACATCATAGTCTCAGGATTTTGAGGAATTCAAAGTTTAAAACAAACACAGAACGTGTTTAATAACGTTGGTTTTTAAACAAGTGTCTTATAGATGTAAACCCAAATGCAGCTGAATGTGACATGGTGTTAAAGCACTGAGGACGGATACTGCATAAACAGAAGAAGAACTGAAGGTGAATATAATCTGGTTTAAATGATTCAGCTTTTGATCAAACATCGATGCAAATAAAGACCTTTGATTCACTAAGAAAACGGTGAATGTTGTGCCGAGTGTCTGGTGCTTCACCTTTGCTTGAGCCTTCTTTTAGCCGTCGTTGGAACGTTTGCACCGTATCCATATGAGAAGAGAACTCTCTCTGCCTCTTCCTCATTCTCAACTGGTAAATATAAACACACATTATAAAGTTTCAGCCATTTTACTGCCAATATTCCAGAACACTTTCCTACTCAGATTTTTAAAAAAAAACAACTAATTTCCTCATTTGAATTTGTATTTAGTTCCTCAGCAGCTGCAGAGATGTGGTCTTACTTTCAGCCGCCTGCATGGTAACCTGGTCCAACTCCTGCTCCAGCTTTTCATACGTCTCCAGACGAGATGCCTGCTCTGCATTCTGGGCCTGAAGCTCAGCCAGCCGCTTCTCAGAGGACGATTGGAGTCTGTAAAACTCCTGAGTGAGAAGCTGAAAGGGAAAAGACCAAAAGAGAGATCTATGTACGCTGTATTATCCTATTTAAATGAATAAACCACCCAGTATTTTTATAAATATCCAGCAAAAAAACAAACATAATAAAAACAATTAATCTAGCTTGAGCTTGAGCTGCATATTGATGAGAAAATTCATACTGCTCTTTAAAATATTGCGAAACTGTAGCTACTTTCACACAGATATAATAAATATGGTCTTTTTTTTTTAATCAAAAAGGCCAACAGCAATCAGTGTTGATACATTTGCACTAAATTAGGAGAGTGATCTTTGATTGAACAAGCAAACACCAGCTGTAGCATTTTTACATTTAAGCTACAGTTTTCTTGCAACAATACATATTTCATTGTGAAACAAAAAGCATTAATTCCAAATAATCTTTATTGTAATACATTAAATGCTTGTGGATGAGAGTAGCTGGATGTTGAAATATTATTGAGCCTTAAAAGCTGCAACTCGAATGCTTTTGAACCATTTTTTAGAGGTTAATCTGATGCCTCAGTAGAAAATCTAGAGAAAATCTCTTAGGGTTAAACGTTTGGGCTTAAATAAATATATATTTTCCTGCAGTTTTAATGGAACACATGTGCATTAGTAGGTGTGATTGATTATCTTTCAAAAGGTGTGACCAGACAAAGTGCAAATTTGGATGTCTAAAAATTTATTTTGTCCACAAAAAATATGACAAGTGCGATAAATGAACAGTGTAATGATTCAGCTTAACACTTCTTGATGCTATTTGGTGGAATGAGATCATGCAAGCGTCTGACTCAAACTAAGACAGAATGCAAAAGCAGAGAAGCTCTTTTATGTGTCGGACTACCTCCAGCTTCTTCTGCTGTTTCTCACACTCCACCTGGCACTGAGCCAGCGCCTTCGCCGTCTCTTCCTTGAGCAAAAAAGCTCGCTCTGCTTCAAAGGCGTGAAGCTTGGCCTGGCTGGACAGCTCTGCTACCCGGCTGTCGGTGCCCAGCTGAAGCTCACGAAACCTGCAGAATCATAAGCAAACACAGGTAGTCACACGCCTGGATAAATGACTGAGAGCACGTGGACTGCAAACCTGAGGTCCCATGCTTTTCAGCAGACGGATTACGGTGATCCTTTGAAACAAAACCAGTGAAGGGTTGGAGCATTTGACACAAAAGACAACCAGAGCTTTAAGCTCCTGGATGAGCAGGCATATCTAGTGACTAAATCGGTGAAGATGCAGGTCACGTGTCAAACTATTTTACATCATGATGTTTGGAAAGTGGCAAAAAAAAAAAATGGATTGGTTGGTATGCCTTAATCTATGAAGCGTTCATGAGAAGCGGTGTAGTGACATTTAGGTTTGGCAGTTAAAACGTTATACCTCATAAGCTTGCAGGTAAGCCAAGCAGTGAATCATCTCCCAGCGCTGCTTAGAGCACATTTTAATCGTTTGATGTTCAGCGAATGTCCCTGGAATCTACAAGATGCTTTCTATTCAGCACTTTATTAAAAAAGAAGAGAAAATAAACAGGGTTAACATTTGCTCCTTTATGTAGCCCGTTTTGTTTTCTACTCTTGGATGTTATCAAATTAATCTTAACATCGGTCAGGCTGATGAACCTGATCTCAGCTCAAGCACTCAGTACGGACAGGGGGCACATACATTTCCACAAGAGTCTAGTTTTCCTCCTTAAAAAGATGACTTTTTTTTTAAAACTTCGTTTTAAATTTCCTCAGACTTTTATTGCCTGATAAAAGTGACAGAAGCAAAAACACACGAAACCGTTTCCACATCAATGTATCATTCAATTACTTTTTTTAATCATCCTGAATCAAAAATAGGATTGTTTTATTTAATTCATACAAAATATCACTGTTCTTATCTGGGACATCAAAGGGGGGGTGGGGGGGGGGGGTTCCTTTAATAACAGAAACATTTGTCTTCTGCAAGTTAAAAAAGCTCCTCAAGCTGCGCCCAAGCATGCACGCACACGCTCTATCAAGCTACGGTGGTTGGTTGGATAATATTAATAACTCGATTACAGCTGACCTGATAAGATTTCATCACCCATAGAGCAAAGGCCTTAGCTGTCCTCTCACACCGGCGGACAAATACACATGATTGAAATTTTACGCCTTCTTTTATAAATGGCAGCTGCGTCTCTGAGCGAAGAAGCTAAGCTCACGAAATGAAAGAAAATAAATCTATTTTATACACATTTCCAAAGATGGTGTGTTAGTTTAATCGCTAGCTACAGATGCTGTGCAGCTATACTGTGGTTAAGCAGGTTTGCTTCAAAGGTGAAAGTGAAAACTGAATATTTATTTATTTGGGGTGAAAACGTGAGTAAAGTTAGTCTGTCTATAGAAATACAGCAAAGAGATTTGAGCTTGTACTCAGTGTTTGAACTACTGGACGCCTTTTCCAGCTTGTCCTCCTCATTCTTTGCCCTAAAATAGGGGCATGCGTAGGGTTAGGGGTTAAGGGCTTGAGGCTAGCATCTGTCATTGCTGGCATGCGATGCGACGCAGAGAAAGAATGTGATCGCAGCAGAGAGAGTGCAAGGGAGAGTGGAGTTTGTGTGTCTGAGTGCATGGAAACACCAACAGCTGGTGGTTTGGATTTAGACAAATGACTGGTATGCCGTAGTAACCCAGGGCAGGGACGCTGCTACCGCTGCTGCTGCTGCTGTGTGTGCATATCTACACTGCCTGTCCAAAAGCATCCATAACACTAAGACTTTTTTTAACATTTCTGTCACATTACAACTACAAATGTTTTGCTTTTTAATGGGTATTTATGCGAGAGTCCAATGCGATGTATTATTGGGAACTCGAAGGAAAAGACTTAAGTGAGGATCTGTGATCAGCGCCTTTCAAGTCTCTCTACAGTTGCTTGTTCTGGACTTTAGCGTGTAAAGGCACCGTATGCACCAAACGAAATGAAATCAAGAGCTACAGGAAGGAAATCAGGAAGCAAAGATCTATCTGCTTTAATGATGCTTACAATACTTCAGTGAGTGTCTTTGGATGAAGTCTAGTTGTATCTGTTACAATCAGGCTCTGAAACTTTGAAGAAAAAAATAAACATCAGGCTATGACCTATCAAGACCTTCAGAGTTTCTGGTGATGTGGAGACTGGTGCCTGTAGCTGTGACAGACACCATTTACTAGGAAATGAATTAAAGAGCAACATCTCTCTGTTCTCGTAGTGAGTCAGACGAAACTTTGACTACTCTTTGACCTTCCTGTGACCTCTTGGTCCCTCAGTTCCAGTGAAGAGTTCAAAAGATCTTTTAGGGAAACCTGGAAAACTGTAGCTGCATCTGCACTGCCACGCCCACCACACTCGGCAGTGACGGTATGCAGCCGACTCATACTGGACCCTTAGAGGAGCTCTAAGAAACAAGGATCTGAGCTGACTATTAGTAGAAATAATAATACAAACAATGGAAGAATTTAAGAAAGACTCAAAGCCCCGTCAGCTCTTTGATGATTTACTGACAGGGATCAGGAATTAATGGCATAGACGGCTCTAAAGGGATCAAGCCATTTGACCTTTCCATAACATAAGACAAACATTCTTAAATCTACATAAAATAAAACACCTCAATCATTTTAATTAAAAATGTCAGAATCCTGCAGAGTTACTGAAGAGGACTTTACTTTTTCCTAGTTGTTCAATTCAATTTAATTCAATTCAATTGTACTTTTTTATCCCAAAGTGAAATTAAATGTGTAGTAACTCATGTATTTTTTTTTCTATCTTAACCAATTGTTGTAGGTGTTGATAGCTGTAGGCAGGAAGGATCTTCTGCATCTGTCTGTCTTGCACCAGATCTGGAAAAGCGTCTTACTGAAAACACTGTTGTTTAAAAATCTTCTGAAGAGGATGCTCTTTGTTGTCTAAATTCTTAACTTTATGGATTATTTTCCTTTGTGAAATAACCTCCAGAGGAGTTCCTAGAACAGAGCCGACATTCTTAATTAGCTTGTTGAGCTTTTTTTTTTTTAAGTCATTTGCTCTGATGCGTTTACCCCAGCAGATGAGGGAGGAAGAGATCACACTCTCCACAATGCTTAAACTCATAAAAACTATGCAGCATCTTTTTGCAAACACCGAAGGACCTAAGCTTCCTTAGAAAGTACAGTTTGCTCTGTCCCTTTCTGTAGACGGTTGTATCTCCAGTGTAGTTTGTTTTCCAGGTGAACACCAAGGTATTTATACTCCTCCACCACCTCCACATCTTCTCCCATGATGTTAACGGAATTCAACTTGTTCCTGTTTCCTCTAAAATCATCTCCCTTGTTCTGTTGACATTCAGGGTCAGATGATTGTTTCCACATCGTGCCACAAAGCTCTTCACCAGCTCTCTTTACTCATTTTCTTGTCTATCTTTGATGCACCCAATGACTACAGAGTCACCTGAATATTTCTGCAAGTAAAATAACTCTGTCTGGTACCGGAAGTCAGAGGTGTAGAGAGTAAAGAGGAATGATGAGAGTACTTTTCCCTGTGGTGCTCCTGTGCTGCTGAGCAGACAGTTGACACTTCAGTCTAACAAACTGTGGTCTGTTTGTCAGGTAGTCTTTGATCCACGCAATGGTCGATGCCTCCATCTGAGTCTAATGGATTTTCTCACAAAGTAAGTCAGACTGAATCATGTTAAATGCACTCAAGAAATCAAAGAACATGATCCCCACAGTGCTGTCTGCCTTGTCTAAATGACAGTGGGTTTGTTAAGCAGGTGTATGACAGCATCCCCAAATCAAACTTAATGGCGATAAGCAAACTGTTAGCTGCTGGTTTGTTTGCTGAGGGGAACCAACAGAAGTCTCTCTAGGGCCTTCATGATGTGCGATTTAAGGGCATCAGGTCTATAGCCACTGAGGACTGTTGGCTGAGTCTTCTTTGGTACTGAAACAAGGCAGGAGCTCTTCCACATCA
>JAUZNJ010030193.1:0-14923 GCA_034780135.1 Jordanella pulchra
TAAAGGGCGCGCCTCACATTTTGAGAGAAAAAAAAGACTTTTGTATGCGCCTTATGGTCGTGAAAATACGGTAGTTGAACAAAAACAAAATGATGAATTTGTCTAAATGAAAGGACCTTTAAATAACTTAGACTATGAAGTATTGCTATTTAGAAAATACATTTTAGTGGAAACAATGCTTAGAATTGAGTAAAGGATGTATAAAGTTTTGTCTATAGTATCCAAATGCTATTTATGCCATATATTACACTTTTCTCATTTCTGTTTACAAAAGTAACGTTGGACGACATGACAACAGCTGGTTTAAAGGTTGGACTGTCTGCTCAAGCTGAGCAAACAATTACTGCTGTAGTTAGTCCATCTGTACTTTAAAACTGTGCTGCATAAATTATTTGTTTTTTATGGTTAGAAATATTTCCATACAGTTGAATTTGACGTTCATATGGAAGTTGTAAAACAGTTTACATTTTCAGCCAGCTGAGTGTCAGTGCACAGCAACAACTTGGTCTGTAGGCATGGCTGCATTGCTCCTGGCCAATGATAACTTTGGTCACTGCACTCTTTCATTGGCATCTCAATAGACAAAATTGTGAGAATATTTCTCAGGTAATGAAAGGATGGTGTTAAAGCAGCTTGAGATTTCTTTACACTGGTGGAAACTGGCTCATACTTTTCATACTCGGTCATCTTTAAATCCCGCTAATATACTGTACATATGCATCGTGGTGAGAATTGCAATTTTTAAAGTTTAATTTTCTTTTGCTTGGACTGCAATGTAGAGCCATCATCTGTTTTGTAGGAACATGGGTTGATTCAACTCTTGTGACTGACATGTCTATTAATACTCCTCTTCAAAACATGTTAGAATGTTTTAATACTATGATCTCACATACTTTGAATGCTGCATTTTTAGAAATATTTATTGACATTAAGAAATATTTGGTTTTAGCTGTGGACCGTTGTGCATCAAAAGGGAAAAAACTTGAGGTGGAAACCCAGTAATCCGAAGATTGCAGCTCAGAGCTGAGTCAGTTGTAAAAGCGGCAAAATTGCCTCGAATCATGTCTCGACAGAACGATTTTCATTCACACATGCACTATATTCCCTACTGTACTCTACATGTGCTTTAAGTTTGCTTTAAGACTTCACTTCAGAGGAGAGTTCTTCAGTCTGTTCCTCTTACTTTTGAAGTTACATGCTCCTCCAATTACTGGGGGGCCACGCAGTTTTCCCCCCATGGTGTCCTTGGACAGCTCTTTGAGTGCCTCAAAATGTTGTGGACCATTAATTTTGGATTGTCTTCATCTGTTTGCATAATTTTCCCTCCGTAACCGTTTTCCTTTCTCCCACTTTTGCTGTGTTTTTTTTCTTCCTCTGTTTGAAATTTTTTCATCTTTCACAAATGTTTTTTGTCAAGACAGTTCAGTTTTATATCAGTTTTTTAACACCGCTGACAGTTGTTAAACTTTTACATCAGGCTTTTTTATGGTACGCAGGCGGTCAGCTGTGTTCGGTACACAGCCTGTGCGTTTTACTGCCGCTCCTCTGATGGAGACTGTTGAAACTCTTCACCTGCCAACAGATTAGTTTACAGATGCATTGCATGATCTTTTTATTTTATAATATTAAAATTTCCAGAGTTAGGTGCAACCATAAACAAAGTAGGAGAGCAGTTAAAGAAAAATCGCGTTGGTCTAAAGGAAAAGTCTGTGTTTTCTTTGACCTGGTTTATTTTCTAGTTTTTTCTCCAGTTAGACTAATTTGCTGTCAGGCAGGAGGTTGTTTTTGCAACTCAGGCAGACTCCAGAAATTAATTTATCCAAATAACCAAGTCTTCCTGGGCCATGGAGGTTGGGACACTGAAATGGCCCTGGTAGACTAAAGCCGTCTTTTGAAGTCTGGAATGTTTTGGCTGACTTAGAGCAGGCGACTGAAGTGGAGGGGGGATCGTTTTCACTGACCCATGGGATTTTTAACCATTTTCATACACTGAGAACAAAACAAAGTGAGGAAAAATGCGTGAGCTGATTTGCATTGACTTTCCTATCAAAAACAGAGAGGAAAAAGTTAAGTGAGACAGATTTGGAAGAGCAGTTTCCTTTTTATTTCGCCGATTTATGCCGAAGCAGATGGAACATGACGCTTAACAACTAAATAGTTTTTGACAATTCTTAAGACACATGAAGGATGAACAGTTGTCATAAAATATACCAACCACTCTTCTAAAGATAATAAGATTTTCTTGTAATCTATATAAAAACGATGGCAACAAATTCCTAAATTCTTTCTTGTATAAATCAGGTTAATTCCTCATTTTCATGTTGAATTTAAAACAGCTAATTACTTTAAAGAACAATAGCAGAAATGTAAAAATGTATTGCCTTTTTTTAGACACGTCTAAAACAGTCAAAGTTGGCATCATCAGGTCTAACGTCAAGGGAAATTAAATCAGTGTTGCCATGGAACTTTTTATCTGTGAATCTATTTTTTTCTCATGGTTGAGATAAAGAAAATAGAAAAATAATTTTTAAAAATCATAATTGTAATTTTTTTAACCATGTATAGAAATATCCTCTTATAGGATTAAATACTCTGCTTAAAATCAACAACAACAAAAACCTGTAGTAATCCTGCCATCAAAAATGGGTCAGACTTTATTTGCAACATAACAATGATACGCTTTTATTAAACAGGTCAGAAAAAGCAAAGTGCAGGAAACCAGGCTGTCTTTGAGTAACGGGCCACTTGAGTTTCCAATGTAATAAATAATTCACAAGTCCTGTGTGATGAGCTGCTGAGGATAGAAATCCCTAATGACAGCTTTTTATAACCTATGACTCAGCGGCCCATTATGCTTCTGACATCCCTACACTGACCACATCCCCTCTGCATGCCCGGTTTACTCTGTTCTCTGTCTGTACTCTGCTGCAGCTGCATTTTATTGTTTCGGCTTTATTATACTTCAATTTACAAAAGGAACAAATGCAATCATTGACTGACTTAGTTGAATTATGCAGGTCAAGTCATTGTAATAAAGCTGCTCACCTTGACCTTGACTGTTATTGTTTTTTTTAAGTGTCTATTCCCCAGTACACCATTTTAAATGCTATTCTATGTTTTTTTTTTATTCTCTTCAGTTTTTGCTCAAGAGTTTAAGTAAACGACACTCTGACTTGCTATTTTTTTTATCTGGTTTTATTGTTGAATAATATTGATTCATTAAAATGTAATATTTTCATCGATCTTTGTAAAAACTTCCAAGATTTTAATTTTATTTCTCTCCATTTATTCTCTGTTTGGGATATGGATACATACACTAATTTATTCTGGTTTATGTATCATGCATTTAGTGATTTTTTTGCATGTCTTTTTCTGGCTAGATATAGATAATTTTCCAAATGGATTTACATTTAATGGGCATGCTTTGTGTTTTCCTTGCTCTGAACACTGGATTTTAGAAAGCTGCTCTAAAGATCTAGCAGCACTTCAGTTAAAACAATAATTTGTTCTTAAAGAGCTGTGACTGTTCCAGTTTATGTGTAAAAAAATAAATTACACGTTGCTCTTCTGAGGATCTTTGCAAAAGGAGTAAAGTGCTACACCATATGAAGCCCGCTCCCTCTGTTTTAAAAGGACTTGTTAACAATTGTACATGTTACTTGTTGATATGACTTGATATCAATGTGGTTGAAAATGTTTTATGGTTTAAATTCTTATTTTTCAATTGAAAAACTAAGTGCTTGGCTAAAGAATTATTAGCAAATATGATCAATCATAGCACTGTTAATGTACTGTGGTCTTATAAAGTTCAGGTAACAGTGCCCCCTATATACTAATAGGATACAATCCTATTAGTATATATTAAAGTCTATCCTTTCAGAATCTGTGATATGGTTTGTTGTTTTAAAACATACATGAAATAGTTGTTTTATTTTATTTATTTATTTTTTTTTGTTGTAAATAATTAAGGTCATTAAATTTTTTTTGTTCTGTTTTAGGTGAATGCAGGAAAGATCTTAGCTTCTTTCAGTGCCTGTTGTTACCATTGGGTATCAGTGTGGTAAGAAACACATTTTCTCCTTTTTGCCTTAGGGCTGTGACTTCAAGTGTTAAGAGTGTTTGATTGGCATAATGGCCCCATACCCCCCTAGGTAGGGTCATTCTGAGCAACATCTGGATCTATTGTGCTGTTTTGTGGGTGCCTGTACTGCAGAGGCCAGGTCTCATATGGTTTTGGTTGATAACATTGTTGCTATAATTTCCAACTGAAAATTGCTGCTTTAATTTCACATGCTAAAAAAGGTGTGCAGTACCAAAGCAAACTTGCAGTTGTCCCTAGAGTTAAGGCTGAGAAATAAATCTGCTGGCTTGATTAAGTACCTGACAATAGAGTTAGCACACAACTACTAGTTTATAGTAACACAGCGGACATGGGCAATTAGGCCCAGCGAGTAATTTACAGTACCGCTGGCAGGTGGTGACCTGGAAAGAGCCAGGGACCACCTTAGTAACAAATTAGATCATTTACCCAGGTAGAGCAGCAGCTCTGTAGGACGTCCAAATGAAACGGGGCAATCAGAGATTATAAAAAGCCTGGCACATTTCAAACAGATTTTTTATTTTGTTTAAGTAAAACGAATACCCTAAGCAATAAGTTTCTTTTTTTGTGGTTTATAATTTTCAGGAGAGTGAAAGATCACCTTTATGTGTTGTTGATCTTTTTACGTCAGTGTGCACTGCTCTGCTGTTGGAGCTACCTATTAATTATGAAATACTGTAGGTCTTGACCATTTCATTTTATTGCCTCTTCCTGCTAAACTCGGTGTGAAAGACTGCTGTTCTTAAATAGGTGTATAAAAAGCAAGAGCGCAGAAGGTTCCCTGAGCAGCAGCCGCTTTCTCCTGCATTATGTCACCAGTGTCAAAAAGGCAAGGCTGAAGAAAGGCATAATTTTACACATACCTGTACACGTCGCCATATTAGGTGCAGAAATATAGACTAATGTTTCTGTACTAGAGTTGTATAAAGTGGAACATAACTGTGTAAAACAGTAAAAGAGTCAAAGTTTTTTAACATTTTGCAAATAAATTACTGAAAAAGTGAGATGCATTTGTGATTAAACCCCTTTATTTAATGCTCCTAAATAAGGTGTGAAGAAACACAGTTGAAGTCACCAAATTAGTTAGCCGAGACAATTATTAGTTAACTGAGACAATCTGTGTGTAATACAATTTGATATTAAAAGCAACTATTCACAGCCCAGGTGGGGAAATCTGCTAGTAAGATAATACTTAGATGTGCACTTTGATAAGAGGAAAGTAACTGTGAATTGTAGAGAACAATAGCTACAGTTTTTTTTTTAAGGCCGATGGCATTAATTTACATTACTCTAACTGATCCCTAATATGTGCCAGCCGTTTTTTTTCTTTCATTAGGCCAATATGCTTTCTCTTCCTTCATTTACATGAAAAAAGTGACAATGATAGCAAATATTACAAAAGACTTATTTGAAAAAAACTATATTTATTAATAAACGAAGAAAACATTAACAACAGATAGCAAGTAGAGGGAGCGGCAATGCATATGCTTTGTGCAAAAAAATGAAACAGCAAACATATGCATGTATAAGCTGAGAGAAGAAAAAAAAAAACAAATACCAGCCAGCGTTGTATCGGTTGTCTTTCTAGTTAATATAGAAATAGAGTGTAAGAAAGTCAGTAAATTCACAGTATAAAATACAGTATTTATTCAAGGATTTTTCAGTAATTTATTTTTCAGGATCTTTCATCCATGTTTATCATGGCCCTTTAAGTAAGAGAGTTCTGACAACTCCACTGCTGACAATGGGCAACATTTTAGAGTAGTTTACTTGGATGTTGTTCCTTTGGCTGACATAAAAAAACACAAAGAAGTCTAAAGAAAACTGCTTTACGGCTTATTTCACTTCCCCCTTTCCCATTCCTTATAAAGACGCAAGTCGATGCAACTAAATTTTCCTGAGAGACTGTATATTGATATAAACTGTGCAGGGTTGATATTCAGGCAACGCGGCACCTTCCTGCTGGGATCTGTACGTGTGTTTACTGTGAAATTATCAGACATAACATTATAATTATCTGTTTTAAGGCTCTAAACTTGTGAGCACAGACTCGAGTGACGTAGGGAGAAGTGGTGGGGCGGCAGTGCAGGAATATGGTACAGAATCAGAGTTGAACATTTCTTATTTTAAACATTGTTATATGACATTGTTTTGCCACAATTAGATAATTACCTCAGCACTATTCATCTTCCACACAGCCACTGGAAACAGAAATGTAGTCTAATCAACCTGCAGGCGACCAGCAGATCAGGATTTTACCTTCATATGGTCTTTACCACGCTGGTCCTCATGGGAAATACGGTCTTCCTTCAGGCAAAACAATACAACCTCTGTCCACTCGGTGGAGCCAAAATGGACCAAAACTGAAAGTTCTTAAGAACTGCTTCAAATCAAATTACAAATCTGTGGCTAGATGGGTAATTCATTTTAACAGGTGCTCTCTATTTGCCTTGCTAATCTTGAGCTACTTTGCTGAAATATTTTGAATAATAATAATGGGCAAGACATACAATCTCTGGATGTCCAGGTTGGCAGCTACATCAAAAGGTGGTTTTACTAAATATTACTATAATTGCTGTTGGTAGAAAGCCTCAGGATAGACAGCTTTAAAATTAGTCAATTGTATTTTATTCAGTTAAAATCTTTCAAACTATATTTTTTTAGGAATATAGGAAGGTTAATCATAGTGCTTCAGAAAACTGCTGAAAAACACCGCCCTTTTCTATATGCCTATCTCTGTCCTGATTATTGGTCAGTAAGTTTTTTAAGAGGCTTAACATGCAAAGATGATTATTACCACTATTTGCTTGGCTTCTCAACCTTTATTAGAGATCAGCTGATAAAAGTACCTACTTTACCGATACCCTCTGCAAAACACAATGCTCTTGTTATTGGATGTTTCACACTTCATTAACCGGTGTTGTTTTCTTTTAGCAAGTTAGCTGCATGTATTTGTGTAAACTCCTGAACCTCTACATCATGTTTCTGAGAAATATTTATCTGTTCTAGCTCTACATGAAAAAAAATGAAGAAAAATGGCTTATTTTTACACACAAGCAGCAGTGGACCAAATGCCAGTTTGTCTCTTTTTATATTAGAATTCAAAATGTCCCTAACTTTGTTGAAATGGCTGAATAAAAACTACGTCTTCATCCTTAAAAGGGTAAAACAAACAAAACAAAACACCTTTACGACCCTTAAGAGGATCTGGGATTGAGTCTGAGTTCAATAAACAGACAGTCATCGCTGTTAAGAATATTATAGACCAGCCAACCACAGCGCCACGGGACTTTGGAGAATGGTCCATCTATTTTCATTTATGACAGACACCCTACAAATAGTCATGGCAGCTAATTGGCATAAACCTCCATGATGTGAGCGGAACCACAGCACTAACAGCTGTGTGTGGCCCACAAGTGCTTGCACAGCTATTTTCAAGCCTCAGTCCAAGAGTAATACAGAGCATGTTTATTCTACACCTGTAATGTAACTTTGCCTTGAGGACAGACATGAACCGCAATGTGTTCAGCTTTTTCTCCTATTAATGTTGTTAACTTCAGCTGATACTTCAAAGGTACATATTTCAGCTGTGCCTTGCTTATTAATGACAACTATTAAGCATTTTTGTTTTTTTAAATAAAGAGATTATTTCTGGAGGAATAAGTCACTTTTCCAGTGACTTAGAACAATATCATCATAACATTTTTCTTGCTGATATTTAATCTTACAGTAGCTTTTTGGTGACGTGAAACTGCATCAGCCTCATTTATTCATTTGGCAATCCGAGGCAGATTGAGTGACAGCCACAGAACATCACATCATTTATGTAAAGCTTCCCTCAGCCACCACGAAATTAGAGTGCCTGTTGCTACACACCACTGCCTCCTTCTTCTGCACAAATGAGACAGCGGGCTCTCTGGTTCAGAAGTTCACATTTTGGATGCGTGCCCAAACTCCTTGCAGCCGGTGACGTTTTCCACTGGGCAGGTGGTCAGAATGGCATGAAATACGGCCTGCTTTTACGATCCTAAAAACCTTGGGGCACTTTGAAAAATATATATAAATGTAAGTTTGAGAAAGTGACACTTCTTTCCACCTGCTTTACATGTATTAAGATTTCCCCCCCAAAACAAATAAATCACATACATGTGCACACATCTTTGACGTGTCTTAAGGCTTAGCTGAGGAAGCTATTTATTCTCAGGCACAGTTATCTACTGGCACATATGCTTTAGAGTGGAATGTCATTCAGAATGCAGAAAATATATTTAGTTCTTGCCAACAGACAGCAAAAGGCACCAGTGGGTCTAGCCCCTGTGTGAGAACAGCTATTTTGGTCACAGTGTGGACTTCCAATTACTGTAATCTGGTTCTTCACTCCTTCAAGAACATCATTATCTAGATACAACTGATATGATATGTGAAAGATATAAAGACCTAAAAAATGGCTGAAGAAACTCAAAGGTTTCAGTTTGGGATACAAAATGTATACATACTAATAAATACAATTTTCCTCCTGCCTGATTATCCATCCTGTGCAGTAATTTAGTTACGAGTAGTACTTTACTTTGCAGGAAATGTAGGACATAAGACACCTCTTAGTATTTGGTTTGACAGATGTAAGCTTTGCTTTTCAGTTTCTGTAAGTCCATTAATACATAGGTGCTTATGGATGGTGGAAATACCCCACAGCTGCAGTCTGCTTCTTGCCCCAAGAGTGACCCTCAGAAAACACTCAAGCTGCTCAGCCAATACAGCCCCTCTGCCACCTCCAGTCCTGCAAACATGTGTCCAACAAACCCACTTATAGAGATAAGCAGATATTTTTAACATCATTGCTAACCATAATATGGTAAATACACTGTTTTTGCATTTATTTGTTATCCACACTTTTAAAATGTGTGAATTGCCGTAAATTGTCAAGACATTTTCCCAGAGTAAGAACAATGCTCCATCATTGCTACACTAAACAAAATACTCAAAACAAATAGAACTTTAGAACTGATTTTCATCCATTTTTTAAATGTTGTCATCCCAGCTAATACTTTACACTTGCACTAGCATACAGTCCAACCTCAAACATGATCACAGCGTAACATGGAGGTTTGCTAAATCAAGGTCGATATGCAGTTAAATGAAAACAAGGATAATGTAAAACACATGTTTGTTCTAGCATAGAACAGCAGAATATTCCCCATAGGCAGATAAAATGCACAATGCACATCCCAAAAAGACCAAAAGAATAGTTTATAAGTTCTAGTATTTTGTCTAATTTTGTTTCTAAAATGTTACAGGTTGAAACTGATGGTACTAATCAAATTCAGAACTGATCAGACGGGATGCAGAGCAAGAAATGATTTCCTACCAGAAAATGTAAAAAATGTAATGATAGAAAAGTTGATGTGAAAAGGGAATTATGAATTAAAGCTATAGTTGGTAATCCTGTTCAGAAACCCTTTTTTATAATGAGTCAAATGGTCCTTTCATCCTGAGAGTAGTCAATATCTTATATATTCAGAAAAAGGAACAAAAAAAAACAGACGTCTGTGGGAGCTGCTTGCCTCTAAAAACATAATCCCTGCAATCCAGCCCGAGTGGAAAGAAAACAACAACAATCAGATGCCTTCATCTCTGTCCCTTCTGCTGCGTGTGCACGCTCATCAGGTTTGGTCGTTAACGGAATTATTCACAACACACCTGTGCACAACTCGTGAGGCAAGCATTGCTAAAAATAACATGCTTAAACACGTATGGTTAGTATTGCTAAACCAAGAATTCTTCCTTGAAAGCTACAATAATATAGTATATTTACAGGTGAATAAAACACGAGGTAGTTATGTTGAAGTCCAAAGTGCTTTAAAAGAAATGGCTGAGTCGGCTCACCTCTGTTTCCTGAGTTCTGCTGTGAGATGTTGTACGGAGGGAGGAGGGGGAGTGCTGCTTTAAAATCTTGCTAGCTCTTCTACATTACAAACTATAGCTTTAAGAAAGAACTAAATTATGACATACTCTGAAAGGTGTACAAAAACAGATTATTTCTTTGAAAACCAGAATTAAGGGGGATGACTTACAAAGTTCCGTCATTACCTAAGAAGTTTTAGATTTTTATCATATACCGCTTTACTCATGTTTTCAAATATTATATGTTTGCAATAAAGATTTTAATTTGTTTATTAAAGGGATTTTTTAACAACACTTTATTGTAAATATACATTAAAATCAACATTATAATCTCTGCTTTAGCAGATAGTCAGCATCTTTACTCACAGCCAGATGTTACAATGGGTAATCCAAACAGTGCATATAGGTGATTAGAAAAAATCGTGTGTGGTCTGTGTTTATTTGGGAAAGGTTAAACTAAAAATGCATGAGTCTATTTACGAGGACATGTAAATTAACAGGGATTAGCTTAGAACAATGCACTGAAAAGAAAACTACTGGTAAGGACATACCTCTAGGCTCCCACTCTAAAGCTTGGGAACAGTCAAATCCTTTCTTTGTCTAAAGAAAGTACATTTACTAACATTTTTAAATATATCATCCATTTCTGTTGGTGTATAATGAAATGAAATGCATTTTTGAATGATTTCCTAGTAATACTGCTTACAGTACCATCATATGGGCAACATGGGTTGAGTTATCTTACCCATAGCAACATGTGGCAAAGGCGAAAGCTTGAATCAAATCAATTGTTTGATGGGGAGAAGCAAAGATCTAAATCAGACAACTGTTAACTTTTGGCATTTCTTTAGCCTATTTCAAAAAGCTGAATTTAGAAATTCCAGGATAAGGGGTAAAGTCAGACTTGACCTAGTGTTATGAGTGCATCTTGGCTCCATATGTTCCACAAAGGCTGAACTAGGCTGAATAGGTGGTGGGGCTATGTCAAGCCAAGTGTAAGGGATCCAGTAAATTTAGGACACATCTTTCTTCAAGAGACCATGAGGTTGATCACAGATTCAATGATTTGGCAAAAAATAGCACACTGACTAATACCCAAATAGCCTAAAATACACATTTCCTTTCCACCAGATGAAAACATCCTAATTGGCAGATACACTTTTCATTTTTCTCAAATAAATATTTTATATTTACATAACTTTTTTGATCTAGCATTTAGTCTTACTGTGCCTTTAATGTGGGGCGCTTTATACTGAAACCTGGCTACATCATGAAAGGCATCTGATGTTGAAAGATTTGTCAAACAGCGAATATGTTTTATCACTCTTTATTTGTTACAACATTTGTTATTCCCAAAATTCACAACTCAGAAAATAAGCCTTAACTTAGACAATGGGAGGTCTATTTTTGAAGGGATTCAGGGAGGAACAAGTCTGGGAGTCATTGACTGGGTCACGTCACTTTGCATCCATGTTGCTGAAATGTAGTCAGCATCAAAGAGCATCTAAAGCAGTAAGATGCGTTCAAATAATTTAAGTCGCTAAATAAATTAATATATTTAATCCTAACCATAACTCACGCCTATAGAAACATTCTGATTTTCTGTTAACAAAATATCTCATTAACATAAAAACATGTATCTTAAAGAGTGTGCAGTCCAGGGCACAAATAGAATAAGGAAATCTCGTATAAAATATATAATTTGCGGTGCGTAGACTAAATTACTTCACATTCAATATTGGAAGGTTGTTAAGATGAGTGTATATTATTTTAATTCCAAATATACACAATCCAAATACACCCCTCTAATAGGGTGGCAAGCAATGGCTTTGCAAAGCTTTTCAGCATCTCTTAATGCATGAAGGAACATACCAGTATCGGAAAATCCAACCCAACTCATCTATGTAACAGTCAAGGCATGGCTCTGTTCTCTGCGGCGCTAAATTTTGGGACCCAGCCATCTTACAAAGGTGTGGATACCATCCTTACGCAGGTAACAGTTGGGAATAATTCAAATATGGGCAGTTATCTAATACCTTCAGTACATGTAATAATATAATAAAGACCTCTCTGTTATGGCTTTTATGAAACCGAGTCAAGGCTCAGTTAAAGCACGATATCTAAAGGAATCAGGACTTAATCATTTATCTTGGTTGTGTGAAAAGAGGCTTTTGCTCTTTAAAGAAGACAGCATAAAAAGTTGATTTAGCAGGTGATTTTTATATGTTATCTGGTCAATAGATCCTGTAATTAGCTGTTTAATAGATATGCTGCTAAAAGCTTGTCAGCTGTACTTTTAAAGTAGTAGCTAATATTTATTTCTGATTTTATTTATGAAGGTATTATTTTGGTATAAAAATATCAAATAAGATCTTGAAAAGAAATATATGAATATGTTTGAATATATCGATGCAGCTTTGTTTTGTTTAATGTGAGCCTGAAAGTGAAAAAGATAAGCCGAATTTTAAGAACAGGGCACCCATATGTAACTGGTTTCAAAGTCTTTACAGTAAAAGCCAAGTATTTGATCTGAACTCGTGATGTAAATATTTTTTCTAAAGCTTTTGTTCTCCTTAACATTGATGCAAGATGGAAGATTTCCAGTGTTTAGAAAACACAAAACATTTGTTTAGAAAATATACAAAATGTATCACTATTCACGCTATAATTAAACAACTCTTAAATCAACATAAAATGTGGAGGCACTCTTGACTGCAAATCATTTTGCTTTGTTAGGGAAAGTATATAGTAACCTTTATTATTTTTTTCTTGGTTGGTACTTTCTGTCCATTTTGTAGTTTGTTATAATATTAATAAATGTTAAAACAAATAATGTTTCAAAGGTTTTAGGCTATATATAGCATTTATTGCAGTTTTTGGTACAGTGTAAGTACTTCTTGTCTTGTCAAAAGCTTTATATAAGACAATATATAATGCTCTAAGTAGCTATCATAATGTATCAGCCTTTCAGTCATTTAATCAAATGTATTAAATAACTTTCACTGAGACAATATATAGTTTTCTATGCATGAATGAGGTGATTTACAGAAGATATTGTATCTAAACGAGCATACTATTTGTGGATTCTAAATTAAATACAAAAATGGATAAGAGATATGCAATTTTACATGAATTATTTGTTTCCTATAGCAGCTATTTATGCTCTCAGCCTTGAAGCTAAATGGGTCCCGCTTGACGAAGATAATATGAAATTAATTTGTAAGTCATGCCTACGATTTGCCGCCATGAGCGCAGAATACCTACCTTCACTTAGTGCTCAAACTTTTTAAATGTCCTGGAGGAGTTGTGGTTTGAGTCCCAAACCTTCTGAGGTTTCCTAATGAAGGCTTTACCTTCCAGGCAAGCATATTTCTCCAAATGACAGTAATTTACATATGATGTATTTAGAGAAGAGGAGGGCAGGCTAATTCTATTTGGAGATTTTCCTTTGTTTTAGGAGTCATTAGCAGCTAGCTGAAATCTAATTTTTACAATTTCATCAGACCATCTTGGAAAGCCTCTGTGAGCTCATCAGAGAGGAGCATTTATTGCTAAGTGTTCTCTATTGCATTAGCACACAATAAAGCGGCCAGGGACTGCTACAGACGTTTATGTGGAATCCAGTTAACACTCTGCCAATTCGTTTTTTATTGGGACACAATCAATTTTTATTCATTTTAAAGCCAGAATGCTTTCTTTCATTGTGTGCCTACTCCAGCTTATTATGCCTTAAACTAATTACCCAGTTGTTTTCACAAAATGCAGATGTTTATGTTAAAGATTTCCTCTCTGAAATGCAGACCTGATGTGCATACACATACACTTCCCACCATGATTTAGCCAAAATAATTGTATTCATTCAATTTATATAAGTCTGACAGACATGGGGAAAGTCTGAGTAATAAACTGATTATAAAAATGACAGGAGAAGTCGTCAACTTTGGGTTGGAAGCCCAGTGTGTACCTCAATCTCTTCCTTTGGTAGAAATTAGAGTTTTTCCTTGCTGGGATATATAAAAAAAAGTTCTACCTGTTTAAGAAACGTATTTCTCACTGAGGAAAAACATCTTAAAAAACAGGTTTACTTGGTTTCTTGCCATTAGATTGCTCATATAACAGAAAAAAAACTATGCTGAAAGAGGTTAAATGAATCGTTTTTTTATTATCAAAACAGAAATACAGTCAGAAAATAAGGTAATTCTTTGATGAATATTACAGTTCACTACATAATGCGACAATTATATCTCAAAACAAGGAAGATTGTATTAATATATTAAATCTACTATGAAGATATTCATATATTGTCCTGTATGTTGGTTTATCTAACAGTGTAAAATTATCTACCACATTTTTTAGTACCTGTGTTATTATTACACTTCAAAAAACATGCATGGCACAAAAGGAGGGAAGTAAACAGTTTGGTACTATATAAGAACACATTAATGTATATTTTGCTGTGACATTAATCTTCTGTTTAATTTTGTTTTTTATAACATCTTTTATAAGATGTTGTGCTCTATTTACATCAAAGTAACCTAAATTTCTCAAATAATTCTTAACTAAGTTGATCAAAAAATGCATTCAAGTAATCTGCAGTGTCAATAACTCCATACATTCAGCATTCAAATCAAAGATTTGTCTAAAAAGAGGAAATCACAAAAAGATTAAATATATATATATATACTGTATAACAGAAAATTAAAACAATTTTTATATAGCTAGTTGACCTGCATTCTCACACTTCAAAGGCTTTGTTAGCAAATTACTTGACTGTTTATAATCTGATAGATTAATTTCTCTCTCAGAAAATTGTAGCGAGCGAATAATGTTACTAAGAGTATTTCATCTTGTTGGGATCCGGAGCCTGTCGGCCACCTTTCCACCAGCAGAGCGCGCCGTGGGTCTCCTGGGCTGGAGCCCTCT